>NW_019059894.1:836604-886841 GCF_000696155.1 Zootermopsis nevadensis
TCAACTTCTAGTTACTCCAAATGCGTATTTGTTTTACTTGCCTGGGGTTCAAACTACTTTCATGTGAAACAATTTCACTAATTAAAAGTCTCTGAACGGTGACAGGCTTTGTGTGCTCTCTCCTCGACACGGTTCATTGCCATGGAATTCCAAGGTACAGATATTCAGCTTTTCCTGCTTATTGGTTTAACAAGGCAAGTGAAACAGCGTAATGGCTATTAAGTATCTTAATTATATCCTGTGGAGCTTTCACGTTGGACCAAGTTTTGTGATTATTACATCGATCAGCACTCGCATTTCCCGATTCGGAGTTTTGAATCGCAATGGTCGACTGTTTTATGATGACATTGCATCCAAACTGTGAGAAATAATTTTATCTTCCTCCGCTTGTAATTTCTCACGGCCTTGCAAAATTTGTTGCGTGTTGTCTTTGTTAAATTCACTCTCAATAGTCGGAGACGAGTTTAGAACGCGGTTCAAGCCCGAAAGATTTTAAAGTTTCAGCGAAACAACATTTATTTAAACCGATGTCGATGGAATTCTCGTTCGTGTGTGTAGGAACTTCTGATAAGATTATTTTTTATTCTACTGTCCTTACCCCTGTTTTGCCTCCACCAATAATATTTGAAACAATTGATAGATTTACATGAAACTTGGTATGACCACTCTGCTAACAGAGACCACCCAATTTTCACGTGTTAAATATATTTTTACATCGCATTATTTTGTGTTAGTAACACTTTTAAATTTGCTTCTTATATTTACATTAATTATTTTATTAACATGTTGTGAATACTAGATTTGATGTTTGTGACCGAGTTGTTGTTGTTGTTTTTTTTTTTTTAACAAAAATATGAGAATGGTACGCTCGCTTGTCTTGGGAAACTGTGGTACAGTTTTGTAAATTTCTTTCAGATTTATCGTGGTTCTTATTCTTTGAATACGTTTTTTATCAAAGGCATTTAGCGAATTTTAAGCTTATTTCTCGTACCGAAGTAACAATTCTGTCAAAGCAGTTTCGTTCAAAATCATCTTGTTTATAGTTGAAGCTGTTCCAGTGTCCTTTATAAATGGATAGACAGACGGTCAACGTGACTATTTTTTTTGTTTTACGACAACCGACAAGGGGAGGTCGGGATTAGGGCTAACAATCCGCCACGGTAAGAATTTCTAGATTAGTAAACTTTTATGAACTGTGTGATTTATGCGTATTAACAAATGTTGGTAGGATAATGACGTCCGGAAGGATACAAGCAAAATTTTGATGGGGAAATCGGCCACTTGGAATGAAGAAAGAATCATTAAGGCGAATGTGTCATGTCTAAAGGCTATTTCTATTATTAAACTTTTGAATTCTAGAGAATTACTACCAGAGAGTTAATTGCGTTCAATGGAAACCGTTATTTGTTAGAAATTTCTTCTGTTTCCGGGAGAATGAAATGAAAGTCATCGTAAGATTTATTAAAGGGAAACTTTTTTGTCGTTAATGAAAATATCAAGAATTTAACAGAACACAATCTATTGTTTTCTGTTCATAGAATTTTTGTTATTTTCGGTTTTCTTTAATTTTATAGAGAAGGAACATTTCTGTCACAAATGTGAACAAGCTAAGGCCGATCCTCAGTAAAATATACGTAGATTTAATTACCTACCGTGGGAGAGAAGAAAATTACAACTGAAATTGTACGCTCAGTTTAAGTTATCGTGATAGGTTCGTCAGTCTTTGATTTGGATTAAACAAACGTATGTACTGCAGAATGTTTCGTTTTACAAATGCGTGAATTAAACTGAAACCTGTGTAAAAAGGGAAGAATATTTTGATCTCGTGTTTTTTTTTTGTGAAAAAGGATCATTATACATTCTTACATGGCGATATATTTAATTTTATTTCATGAATAAAATAGACGTATTAGACATACGTACCAAATGCATAGTGGTACATGCCTGTTATTTCAAATTGACAGGCAGTATAATCAGACGTAAAGTTAAAAGTGACAGGTGTATAGGAAGCCGGTTCGGAATAATCCATTTGATCTGACGTCATTTCCATTTGGAATGTTGCTGTCTTTGAAGTGAACCGTATTTTGTGAAATTTTGTAGAGTATTCTAGTGATATAAAACATCGTCTTCAGCTACTTTATTCAGTTATAGCGCAGATGTGTAAGAGGGGTAAATGTATTTGGGATAGGTAGTATACACCGGTGTGAAGGTGCGCGACTCTGTAGTGACGACCTTGGGGCGGTTTCTACTGTGTTGTTGCGTCCGACTAGGCAGTTGACTGAGTGCTAGCTGATGTTGCGGTAGTGCTGCTTGGGCGGGCGAAGTGTGAGGGTCATGTGAGGACGCTTACGTGTTCACTGTCGGGGTGTCAGAATTGTTATTTCGTATCTTTGTAAATGGGTTAACAATGTCAACGATGAAGTAGGAAAGTTTACTGTGTTCTGTGATGGTTGTCAGCGGCCATCTTGATTGTGAACACCGTCGTCACTGTTAAATGTAACTATTGAGTCACATTTAAAGTATTTGATCAGAAGGAACCCGTCACAAAGGACGGAGAAGATATGGTCGCACGTGCCAGTGTTTCGTTGTAAGTGTAAAGCGTGACGTTTATGACGACATGTCCATGTACCGGTTTGTGAAGGGAGCTGGGGGTGCGTCTCGACTTTTCGTTCAAGGTACACGTGAAGGTGGTGACAGGGACGATATCAACGGAGTGGTTGTTCCCCATCACGATGGCATAAACGATCTGCAAGCAGTGTACACTAGACGTCAACTCAACACTGAAGTGCTTGGTTCGACTGTGAAAACTACCAAAACTTCTCGTAGACCAAGTTCGGGCACGCGATCAGTGACGACGCGAATTGTGAGGAAAACGACTACTTTGACTCGTGGGGAGGAGCACGCCGTGGCTGAGAGTTTGGTGCGACGGGCAGGCGACCAGGCGCTGGTTCAGGCTTCCGAGCGCGTTGTACTGCAACCCGCAATACAAGCCAAGAGGGCAAAGGTAGACGAGAGCACAGACATTTGTTTTTACACTTCATTCATGACTTTGGGGGCGAAGATAAACACGTGCATGTCATCTCTCCTGGATTCCTATTGGTTATCAAGTTGGGAAACGCCCATAAGCGCTGTTCAAGTTATGTTTTTTTAAAAAGCAGAATAGAATCTGGGAAAAATGGAACACGTAAAAATTTATACGATTTGACGTAATTAGAATGGTGTTTGATGGTTAGTCGTGTTAAGTAACGTTTAGAATTTTGAATTTTTTTAACAACCGCCGACCTATTGTGAACAAATTTTTGCTTTTCTACACAGGATACCTTGCCTGTGTTATATTCACTCTGTACGCGTTTTGAACAGGCTACGTACGGGCTCTACTGCCGAAATTCGATATTCGACAGGAGAAATATACGTAAAATAGCTTTTGGACGTGTGCAGCCAGTGGTTACTGGAAATAATATTTGCCTCTGTAGCTGACCACTCACTCTCTCTGGCTCACTCACTCTCAGTCTCTCCCTCACTCCGCCTCGTATGGAATTTTATTTTTCTAGAAAAAATAAATACGCACACGGGATAAAATAAAGGGTTTGTAAGAATCTGCAGCTGCTATTTGGAGCGTTTGACATGTTGGTTATGTAACAAAACGAAAGTAAGCTCATAGTCTGTTCGGTGAGTGCGATTAGGTTTGCAGCAGTAGGTTTCTGTCTGCGGTAAACAAAGTGGAGGACAGTAAGGTTAGAAATGCAAAGAAAACACCTTTCTGCTCTTGTTTCAATTATATTTGGTCTGTCCCTAAAACAATAATTGACCGTCGGCGTGTACTGGTTGGAAAGCAGAAGTGGAAGGGGGTTGTAGTTGCCCATTTTAAGACACTGTGCTGATAAGAAAAGCACGGAAGACCTCTGTTAAGATAGACGGTTTCCGGACCGAGACTAGAACCCAGTTCACGAATACGAAGAACTACCTCGATGTTTGGTGCTTCTGCCAATGAAAGGTTGCACATTATTTCATCTTAAAATTGCGTTAACGATTTATTTGTAACTCTCGCTGCCTTAAAAGGTTTTATATGTCGTCCTAACATCTTGATTGTGGTTAGTACGATGGGACTATTTTTTGTAGAGGAGTGCAAATGTCTTGTGGGTCTTTGGAGATCGGAGGGATAGTGGTGATAACGCAGTGTCGGTGTTTAATTGTAGGCGGGAGGAAAGCAGCTTGTGTGTGTTAACGCTTTTAAACGTGCCATAAATTTCGAAAGTAAGTGGGTGTTGTTTTGTGTTCAGTCTGTAATGTTTTATGGCATGTTCCAGAATAGTCTTTAGCCTACTTTACTTATTTTACAAAGAAAGACGGTGGATTAAGCTCACTTCGTTTTACCGACAAAAAAATTGCACCGTATTTTCACACGAATGTGTCTTTCCCACGTTAACTTCTGAACCAATCAACGAGTGTTCATGAAACTTGAATTACGGATATTCCGCTGGAGACACGTCAGCCATTTACTTTATAATTTATTGCTGTAAGCAATACCAACGTGAAGACCGTGCCAAGTTCTGAGGTGGAAGGGACATTAGAGACACTTGATGTACGGCCCTGAAATTTTGAAAAGGAACTTAATAGAGCTTTGAAAAATATGCAGATTTAGTTGACTCTGTTTAAAATGTTGATCAATAACTTGTTGTCCTCGTTGGGGGGTTCTGTTTTATGACAGTTGCTAATGTCTAATTGGATTTGTAAGATGTTTGTTCGTACTTCATAAACGCACTTTACATTTTATGAATAATTTCTTATTTATTAACTGTTGAATTAATGTGGTATGGCATGATACGTTTGTCATTATTTTTATATTTATTCAGTGTTCTGTCTGACGACAGGTCCATATGAACAGGATCCTTCCATCCTTTTCTCGGACTGGGACCTGTTCATATACGTTCTTGGCAGATGATCCAGAAGTGGTTTGCCATTGCCTTCTTCTGTGTGTGAATGGAGTAATTGTTGGGATGCCACGAAGAAACCGGGGAAGCCCCCGGAGGAAAACTCCGTGTTGCCTAGACCACGGCCTTGCCCAACATTGTGTTTAGAAATTATTGACTCTTATAACTATTTTCAAGTTATTCGGCCTATCGATATGAATGAGAGTGGAACTCCTTCCCGTAGCTTCTTATTATAGACCTCAATTTCGTCTTGTCAGAAATGTGAAGTAGCGTGAAGCAGCAGTAGGCTGAATAGTCCACTTTCTTTCGTAATTCAGTGGTGCTTTGTACTCTGGAACACAGCAAAACCGATCAGATAAAACGCGTAGTTAACCAACTGCAGCCGCCCTGGCTTACTCCTCAACTACATGACTATAAACGCATTTTTTATTTATCACGTTTCAGTTTTAGCCGGGCAAACACG
The DNA here is from genome assembly GCF_000696155.1 of Zootermopsis nevadensis. The sequence continues at coordinate 841,999 of NW_019059894.1, forward strand.
GCTTACACGTGTTCATTCATAGCAGATTCCGCGTGTTGACAGATGAAAAAACATATTGTAGTTTTATTGCAGTTATGTCTTTCAGGAATAGGCCTGTTTGTTTGTTAAACATTGTACGTAGAATAACTGGTTTCATAGTAGTGTTCACTTTTCGTTTGCAAAGGCCTGTGCCCTGTCAAAATTGGACAGGATGTGGACGTGTTGTGGATGGAGGCATACTTTCTTCTATCCCCCCCCCCTTCTGCATTTTCCTCGCCTCGGCGCGATTAAAAAAATCCACAGAAATTAAATTAGACGCCAAAACAGTTGGGTAGCTCGTTACAAAATAATTGGGGTTTGGAAGTAACTGATTTCCTGCTTTGGGAAGAATAATTTCGTCATGTCCTGCCTGTGCTGGAGGCTAGAGACAGTCTCCAGTCACAAAGGTGTCCGTCGGCAGTTTTGGTCCACAGATCATACGACAGTAACAGTTCCATGCTCTTTATCTTACGACAGGAGTGCAAAAGTGTTCTAAAAGCAACTTCGCCACGCGGAGTTGCTGAGTTCATGTGTGGCTGCCGGGGACCTGCGTCAGAGGGAGGACCTTACGAAACGAAAACCTCTCGGACGAAAAGAACAGCACGTCTGTCTTCGGCGCCATGGCAACAAGAAACAAGAAGCATGATTGTAGACAATTGTGTACACTGGAGGTGGTTGATTCGCCATTAGAAAGTTAAACTCTGTTGTTGCCAGATAAGTAGGGCTCTTCGTTTCGGTTCTGCTCACATTGTCGGGAAATTGTACTCATAAATGTTCTCATCGGTACAGTGGTTAACGAGAGTGGGAGGGTGTAAGGCATACTCCATTTTGGAGTACTCGATTTCCAAATGCTTTAATTACTTCTGTATGCAAGTACATTCATGTCGACGTATGTAACTTTGTGTTTCCAGCAGTGTAAAGATGTGAACGCTAATATTTATTTTTCTGTTATGCTGCAGATACATTATGTATTATTGCACAGCTATAATACCCGAAGCCTTCGCTGCATTTACGTTTTTCAGACAAGTTTTTTTATTTATGTACGTGTTTTGCGTGATCAGTATTTTGAGAAAATCCGGCAATTCTTTTTGAGTTTCTTGTAAAGTATGACTTATGTTCGAACAGTACGGGTTAAAATTAAATTCGCTTGGCAGGTTTTAATTACTGTACACCCCTAACACAAAGGTTATCGGATATTAAACATGCTGAATCGCCATTATGCATTCGCCTTGTGCGAAGAAGGCACAGAACAGAGACATGACATGGCTTCTACCCGAATGGCGATTAAGTGCGATGTAATGGTGGTGATGTATATCGCAAATGGCTAAATCTCTTCAGTCTCTCGGAGTTATTTGGTTGGACACGCGGGTATGATGGTAGAGCTACCATAACCCTCTCATTCCATGTAAATAAGGAAGTATAGACCGACGGTGGTCTAGCGGTCAGAACGCTAGCCTTGTAATCCTGGGTTCCCGGGTTCAATTTCCGGTGGTGCTCAGATTTATAACTTGTGTTGGGCAAGGCCGTGGTCTAGGCAACACGGAGTTTTCCTCCGGGGGCTTCCCCGGTTTCTCCGTGGCATCCCAACAATTAATCCATTCACACACAGAAGAAGGCAGTGGCAAACCACTTCTGGATCATCTGCCAAGAACGTATATGAACAGGTCCCAGTCCGAGAAAAGGATGGAAGGATTCTGTTCATATGGACCTGTCGTCAGACAGAACACTACAAATAAAAAATAAGGAAGTATACTAATATGGATCAAGTTATTCAAAAAGTTTCTAAATTGTCATTACCTGAACCTCATCTTCGAAGTTACATGTCCCTGGACATTTATACAGCTGATTCCGCATCGTCTTCATTTGTCGGTGCCTCAGGAACCCGAACCATGTCGCTGTGCCCTTTAATTTTTCTCATGTGACATCCCGGAATATCGCGAGAAGTCTCGAGTCTTGCAGTAGACATGATCGATCATTCTCTAGTTGTTCAAAGCGAAAATTAGGACGTTTGGGCATATATTCATTCAGTTTTAAAAAATATAAATATTTAAAGTTTATGCCACCGGTTGTATTGAATTTGCGTAATCGAACTAAATTTATTATAAATAATTTAAAGAATCACCACTTGAAATATCATCCGTAACAGAAATGTAAGTAACCACTGTAAACGCATTCCCAGTGGAAGGTAAGCTGTTACAAAATTTATCATTTCGTGTGTACATTGCCAGTAATTTTCCTCAGGTCCTCCAAATTCTCGTTAAAATAGACCGCCACCGCAACTTCATTTTCGACGCCATATTTATAACCTACGCAGATGAGAGTCAGAGTGTAAACTAAGAAACAGACAATGTAATGGGGTCACGCGGGTCGTTGTTAAAGAACCTCAGATGTATTGTTTCCGTGGCTGGCACCAAATACCTGTAGCACCATAATTTCATCAGGAAAGGGAGTGGCTCTTTCAAGCTTGGGAGTTGTGCATAATTACTTGACGTCTCTCGGAAACTTCAGGATACGCGCACTCATTACACTGATAGCAATCCAGACCAATTTACGAACTGTTTAATTAAGCGTTTTGACATTATTCAGGTTTGTATGCAATTTACTTTCTAAAACAATGCATTTACATGTTTTTTTTATTGTCTTCTCCATTAACATTTTTATCTCAGTGCAGAATCGCTCACGGTTTTGTGGTATTTTTTCGTCACGTGGTTTAGTCCTTGTCCTCTTCTGAAGACGAAATTATTAATGCCCATGTTGCGCGGAAAGGTGCCACATGCGTGGGACGGCCCCACGCCTCGTGCCAAATTCGCCCCTTCTGAGGGCTCAGCAGATTTCCTTGCGTGAATGTGATTCAGAGCAGACTTATGCAGCCGGAAACAAAAATAGTCTTGTCGATACATCGAACCTCTCAGATGTTTTAATTAATTATGGCTGTTACAAATGTATTGGCTAGAAAACACATCAGAGTTGTGTTTCACTTTTAAATTAGTACGTTCAGTTGCATGGTACTAACGGTGTTCGTGTTTTATCCAGATGCCATCATCCAATTTTGTTGACACCTACATAACAGTTACAAACGTTTCGGCTAGGGAACTCGCGTGTTTAACAGCTATAGTCATTACTTCATAGTCTTTACTATCTGTTTTTACTTCAAACTGGGTATTAATTAGTTTCGTTTGTTTCTTATTAGTATTATCTAGTGTTCTGTCCGACGACAGGTCCATATGAACAGGATCCTTCCATCCTTTTCTCGGACTGGGACCTGTTCATATACGTTCTTGGCAGATGATCCAGAAGTGGTTTGCCATTGCCTTCTTCTGTGTGTGAATGGAGTAATTGTTGGGATGCCACGGAGAAACCGGGGAAGCCCCCGGAGTAAAACTCCGTGTTGCCTAGACCACGGCCTTGCCCAACACAAGTTATAAATCCGGGCACCGCCGGGAATCGAACCCGAGACCCCCAGGATTACAAGGCCAGCGTTCTAACCGCTAGACCACCGTGGCATGTTTGTTTCTTATACTTAGTTATTTAACGACGCCCTTCAGCAGATCAGAATATATAGCGTCGAATGAGTAGATGGTAGTGGATAATGAATTGGAAAAATATGGAAGGAAGCGGTCGTGGCCTAATTTAAGGTACTGTTACTGAATTTGCCTGGGGGACTGAGGAAAGCCACGAAAACAGTCAGGATAGCCGGTTTCCGTTTCGATATTAGATCTTGGGACCTCCCGAATACGATTTACTTTATGAAGATGCTGTTAAAGAGGAGACGAAGTTGAAGATAATGGCTATGAATGATGATGATAATTATAAACAGCAACAGCGGATCCTTCTTTCAACTTGTGACCCGTTTAGTGTCGACGAACATAAGCCTACGCCATTTTTGTATGTACGTATAGTGGAACCATTGTGTAGGTCGTAATGAATTATAAGGAAGATGTTTGGTTGTGCGCTAGACCGGGTCTTGGTGGGCGAGTTGTCTGCCTCGAACTGGAAGTTCCACACATCCATATCAGGCGATGTTACGCGAGCAGCTATAATAATAATAATGGCTTGAGAAAGATGTGAAAGCTACTCGTATTTGTGGTCTGTCCAGGGATCAGAATCATTCACGAGGTCGCCTTATTACAGCTGGCTTTATTTCATAATGAAAGTATGTTATTTTTTTTATTGGTCCTCACTTTTGTTACGCCAGATGGCGGTCGAAGGACTGAGGCGAAAGCATTTGTGACGTTTTTTGTAAGAATTTGATCCTACGATGGCTTGGTGGCTGCCTCTGGATGCGGATCAAGGCGACTACCTCCAGTTGTTGAGAGGTTGTTGCGAAAGTATTGGATAAGCTGTCAAGGACGGGTGACAGGAGGTGGTCCTTCAGCTCAGGAATTTGGCAAAGGGCTTCACTGTAAACGAAACGTGTTCTAGGGGAGGATGAGAAGTGGATTGATCTAGCTCAGGCTTTGGTATTACTATTGTTTAACCGTTGTGTTGTACCACCAGCGTTAAATAGTGGTTAAATAACAGCAGAGGAAACGCGACAACTAGAAACTTTATTCCAGTTTTGATTTGTAATTCAGTGTGAATCTGCGTTGTGGATGACAAATAGCCCAACCACGCAGTTGTACGTTCTTTGAACGAAGTAAATAAAACGAACTCATAATGAGGAGGTGTCCGTCCGTATATTTCTCCGAAACCTCTCAACTAATTTCGATGAAATGAGACCTAAGGGCGTTGCGTGAATTTATCCAATTTTGGTTCAAATCTGCCTAATACAGCCCCTAATTTACATCAAGATCGGTCAAATAACTAATTTTCTGGAAGGGGACTCATTGTATAGAAGTTTCTACATAACGAAATACAGACTTTATAGCTTTTATTTGAAATGTGTCTCGATATATCTTGTGTTTAAAGGGGAATGTCTAAACGTGCGGAGTCTTGGCGTTCAACAAAGCTTCAACGATTTTATTTCTTAGAAAACAGGAAGTTGGAGCCAGTGAAGTATACAGAATAGCAATGAACGAATTTCGTAGATGTTTGCATTTCATTGGAGTTGCTACTTCTCGCTCTTCTTATTTGAGTTGTGTTTCAAATGTGAGATGCGACCGGTGTTGGTGAACCGCACCTTGTTATAGGAATGTTAGTGTGCAATACTCCGCTGCCAGATGCTTACATTCACCTTCGCACACTTTACTTTATTGGCAAGGAGTTCTTCACGTCGTTAGGTCAGGTTCTCCGGTTTACAAACTCAACAGATTTATCATAGCCGAATGACAACGTAAGCCACAATGACGCAAGGTACTGATTCACGAACGCTGACATGGAATGGAGTTGTTGTACTCCTTTTGTTTAAAATATGTGACCTTTTACTTAAATCGCACCTCGTCACCGATGTTTTGAGATCTCTGCGGAAATAAAGGAACTCTGTATGGTACAGGAATTTCAAGTTGAAAAAGAAAGTGTCCGTGTGAAGTTGGTCGGTCTCGTATAGCTACGAGGTGCGATCGGAAAGTTTCAAGACTGCGCGTATAAATTTAAAAAACCCCGTACACTTATCTCAGGTATTAAATTCATCCATCACCCTCGAAGTAGTTCCTCTGGGAGTGAACACAACGATCCCAGCGCCGCTGCCAAGCCTGGAAGCATCTCTGGAAATCTTTCTTTGTCAGCCTGTCAAGCACCATCTGCGATTCTGCCTGAATATCTTCTATCGTCTCAAATCTCCTTCCCTTTAGCTGAATTTTCATCTTTGGGAAGAGGAACGCACAAGTCGTTGATGGTACGACGTCGATCTTCGTAACTTTTTCGGGCGTTGTGCTCGAAGATGGTCGTCCAGAACGCTCGTCATCATCGACAGAGGTTCGGCCGGCCCTTTTTAAAACGTGAATGCCACACAAAAGTTTGCGGACTCCCCAAATGTTTGCTTTAGCATTTCATAGGTTTCCTTAGCCGTTTTGGCGAGTCTTTGGCAAAATTTGATGCACACGCCATTCCTGAAATCGCAGGAGGGTCGGTGTAATGCACTACCAAAACGCCCGTAACTAAGAAACAAATGCTAATTCGATGATGCCGGCTGGCACACTGATTCACTATGAATGTAGGCCGCACCCCTTAGCGGCAGAAGCTCGTACTACATCCGGTTCGCCCTCTATTGACACAGTCTGGAAACTTTCAGATCGCACCTCGTACTTTACATGAAGCTTAATTAAAAGTTTATAATTGTTATCGAAGTAGGGTCGTAGCAACATGGGTAAGCTACATGCCATAAAATTATACGCGAAGATATAATTATACTGTGAATATAAAATTCTTTCAAGATGGAAATGATTTGCAGAATATATTGTCAAGATTTAGCCAGTGGGGTAATCGTGGACGTAGTAAAAGTAAACACGTAGGCCTAACAGAAAAAATCTCGAAGAGAAAGCGTAGTTTAAAGTGTAATACGTATTCTTTGATAAATATGGAGGGGCCTGTTAGGTGATAATATTCTAAACAACTGCACACATGTTATACTATGATGCCGTTCATGTGGTTGTTCAGTACTCTGTCATTCAGAAGCTGAATGATATTTTTGTGCCTGAGGAAAGTTCAAAGACCATCACCCACTCATCTCCAGGTTTTAGAACCCAGAAAGAAAAATATTTCTGCAAATTTTATGATGTTTATATTTCCATGCGGAATTACGACTTCGTAGTCTGTTTTACGTTGGCAAGGTTCGGTCACAAATGTTTTTTTAACGAAATTCATGACTGCTTGATGCCCCTCTCCCCAAAATTATTTGCGCCCGGTACTCCCCCTCCTCCCTTAACCCTAGTAGTTCAATCACTCCTAGTGGAAGTACAAGCTATAAACACGAGATTATTTTTATGTGTAGGTTGAAGATTTTTCTCAATCTGCAGTTATCGTTCATTAACGAATGGCTGGCTCGAGAGGATATCAGCTTGTATCTTGACAGACCATCAGCATTGACTGAGTTCATTCTTTCTCCTGTCATAACAAGAGTGCACTTTATGGAGTGCATTGCGCTGAGGAGGATATCTGAAAATGGAAAAGAGGAATGAACTTGAGGGTGACGGGACTTACGTAATTATTTTTGATCTTCAACGATAACTGTTTGGGAGATTGAATGACGGATGCTGAGACGGAAAGATGTCTCGCCCGAGTGTGGTAGACACCTCGGAGATGTGGACCATAGAAAGCCGTAGTGTGAATGTTCGGATTTGGTCCAGGTAGATCAGAATAAGGCGTATTAGCGAGCTTTTGTGCACACTTGAAGCAGGGAATTTTGTGATCAGGTGCTTAAACTGTCTGCTTTTCGTGGAAGTTTAATTACACGTCGTAATAATTTAAATCTTTAAGAATGAGTGTAGACAAATTCTTAGAATTATCCTGTATCCGTAAGCACCGGGATTCTGACCCAGGCCTGGTTGTATTTGTCGGCAGTTTTTTATGTATTTAGTCGGAAAACAGTGGGATATATTATATAGGCCACGACCGCTATAAAGCTCTTTAGAATTAATAATTTATTTTTGTCCTGTAATTCGACGTTGTGCCACGGTGGTCTAGCGGTTAGAACGCTGGCCTTGTAATCCTGGGGTCTCGGGTTCGATTCCCGGCGGTGCCCGAATTTATAACTTGTGTTGGGCAAGGCCGTGGTCTAGGCAACACGGAGTTTTCCTCCGGGGGGCTTCCCCGGTTTCTCCGTGGCATCCCAACAATTACTCCATTCACACACAGAAGAAGGCAATGGCAAACCACTTCTGGATCATCTGCCAAGAACGTATATGAACAGGTCCCAGTCCGAGAAAAGGATGGAAGGATCCTGTTCATATGGACCTGTCGTCAGACAGAACACTACAAATAAAAAAATAAAATAATTCGACGTTGTAGCTCTCATCTTTAATTGATTAAACCACTTTATTTGGCCTGGGTTTCAACCAAGAATCGTGTCAGGGAAACTTCATTTAAGGGTCGACATTGGGATGGCGTGTCGGACACAAAAGAGCGGGTGATAGATGTATGTGGAACACAGTGACAGAGGAAACAGAGGTAGAGCTACTCGGAGAATGTGTACGGTATTTTTTCTCTGGGGGTTAAGCGGCCGGAGCTTGAATCTGACAACCACTTCAGTCTTGTCAATGTTAAGAATGTGTGGAGCGTTACCTTCACTTATTTTATCAGGGAAACTGTAAGTTGTACGCCTTCACGTCCTCTTCAGTTCATTGTTCATTAATCATACCATCTGTCTGTTTAGAGTATAAGTTAGTTACGTGCCGTTAAATGAACCATAAATACATCTACGAAACCAGTGGAATTTGGTATTGGTGGATGAGAGGACGTTTGCACCAGATTTGTCGATTGACTTTAATTTCGGCTTGTAGAGACCGAATGTCAAACGTTGCTTTACATAAAACCCAATTAGCCTCTAATTTTATATTGATTTTCCTGGGGAAAAAACACTTAACATAATAAAATATAGTACATGCCATAAAATATAAGTCTAATATTTCTTTGAGTTATTTAGCTTTTATTTTAAAGTGTTCTCAGTATTGTGAATTTTAACGCAGTTAGGTGATGTGATTAACTCTGCTACAATAGATTTTTATAAAATAATAAATGCACATTAAGGCCTCTGAAGTATGTAAAATTGAAAAAAAAAATGATTTTGTAAAATATGTCTAGGCCCTTTTACGGCTTTATTTTGTAAGTTTGGCCCTGCGTATAAAATCGGATACAAGTTGATGAAACAAGTAATTATTCCTGCCATACAAGCGAGAGGGGAAAAAACATTTCAGCGGTTGGTACTGAAGCCTGCTTTGGAGTACTCTTTGTGCACGACACGTTCTAGATGGAGGGGCTTCGTAATGTGGTTGGCATGCAGAAGTTTCGTGACGGGTTCAGACATTCATCAGCAGCTCTGCGACGTATCTGATCCGTCTCCAGACGCCGTTATGACGGTATTTTCTGTGGCAGACTGCGTAGCCTATTTTAAATTAAAGCTTGTATCACCAAGTTAATTTTAGAGGAGATTCTGGATCTCAGGGGATTTTAAAAGGTACAATTCAGTACATATTTGATAATGCTTTGGTCAGTTTTTTTTAAAGAAATGTTTTCTGTCTTTTTTTAAATGTCAGCCGAGTATAAGTCGTAGGCGATTTTAATGAAGTTCGGTTATGCTTTCATCATCTCCCCTAACCCATGCGCGTGCCCAATCTGGAGGTCTCGGGCTCAAAACTTTAGGTGTGGGCCTCTTCGAAAGGGCCGTTTGGTATTAAAGAACACGCGATTAGTTGGTGCCAACGGGTTCCATCTGTCTGGCCGGTGACCCTGTCTGATAGTAGCATACCCTCTTTATATTTTTCCTTTTGTCGGAATGTGTTTGTAGTTATGTTAATTTTGATACTTGCATTTTCATAGTTTTTAGTGCTTTGTGTTGTGTTCTGCGCTTAATATTGTGATAAGCGGAAGTCGAAAAGAATGAGATGGTAGAACTGTGGTAACGCGCATGGAGGAAATGAATAATGTACGACTATACACCTCGCAACATTCAGGTTTGCATTGTCTAATCGGCCCTAGTCGAGTCAGGGCGGCGCCCTGTTGCTTAAGTGCCGGTGTTCCGCCCTGACACTTCTGCTAAAGATAGTGATGTCAAATACACCAAAAGATAATTGCAGTTGTGAGCCCCCACACACACATACTGACACTAAATTATAAGGCAGAGAGTTTGCCCGTTTGGAAACTTTGAAAAATTACTTTGTGTGAAATTGGGCTGGTTTAACCATCTCCCATCCTCACAACCTGTCTCCCCGAGGTCTACCTCAGTGTTATGCCGGAATCAAAGATTAATAATCCTGTCCATTATAGTTTCTAGAGTCATTAAAAATGCGTGATTTTAAGTCGTAGCACGCGTTGTTACTATAGTCGGCGCAGTAGTTTTTGGCCGGTGGAATTTTCAAGGGGAAGGCTAGGAGCGAGTCTCTTGTGCGATGGTATAATGCTGACTGCACCGAGGAGCTTATCGGACTGAACGCCCAAACAAAAGAAATACACTGACCGTGCCACCTCAGGTACACGGACTAGGCCCGTCCGCCAGCTCCACTAGCTTCACCGGCCACAAACCACTGCGCCGACTATACGCATCTGTTTATATGGCGTTACAAGTAGGCGGAAGAGGCCCTCAGCAGAAACAGTTGTATGTGAGAGAAATTGCGTTTTATTTGCTTGTTTGAACCAGAGCACTGGTGATTGTTCATACGGGTATTTCAGCCGAATTAAAGAAACAAACCACTGCCAGATGCTGACTTACGTTCACTTAACTCGGTTAAGAATCCACATGGATGTCAGGACTAGAGGCCCGCACATGGATTAATTAGCAGCGGATGTGAGTCTGGTTATGTTTTACAACGCCGGATGGAAACTTGGAGGTTGGCGTAAGGAACTCCTTAATCATTACGGCTTTTTCTTTATGTGAAGTAGTTTAGAGAATCTGACAACGAGGCCGAGGAGAGTGTATGGAACTAACGAAGGTGAAGTAGCAGCGAGGTTAAAAAAAATACTCTAAGGCATTTATATTAAGGACGAAACTGGTGTGGCAGACGGAAGGGAACTCTCGGGAGATCCAATAGCTGGTGTGATGATAAAATGGGCCTTACAGAAATAGAGCATGGGCTGTCTCAGAGTATTGTCCGCTGACTGGCGTTTGTTTTAAAGGTAATCAACCTTGCGTTCCGTAAGAGAATAGTCGTTCGGCGTCTGAGTAATTGGTCTTCCAGGACTATAGTACCGCGGAGTCTGTTGAATTAAATACGGCCTAAGGCTAGGTCTATCAGACTTTCAGATCACTGTAAGTGACATTTGAACAGTGTTTCAGAAACTAAACCAGTTCACTGACACTAGTGAAGTTATCTATGTTATTTTGAAACATTCTGATATGATATTCCAAGTGAGGGATGCCCGGAAGAACGATGTGAAATTAGAACATTAGTAAAAATATCAGTGAACAGTTAGTTAATAAAACGCGTTTTAAGTTTTTTCTGCAAATGATTCTGTTTCCGAAAATGTCTTTTATTATCTCTGGAATAATAATCTCTAAAATCGTTTTATTTTGACAGTTACAGATGAAAATTTTCTATAGGCTATCGGGCGTCGACTTTTTCTATAGTAGCGTAATTGCAACACAGGAAATCGCATTTTCTTCGTTATAAACGAAAGAACAAACTTTTCATTTCCCGAATACAAACTAGAAAGTTGGCGTTCGTTTCCTTTGTACGCATTACGTAGTTCTTATTATAAGGCCTGCAGAAAAAACTAGTGAATGCGAATAGATTACCAGTGCCCATTGAAAATCAACGGGAAATAAAGAAAATCCTTTGTTTTTCTGCGTTTGATGTAATCTTCAGTTCTTTGAAATTAAAATCTAAATAACGTGGGAAATTATATTTTACTTTTTCTAAGTAGCTAATGTTTTTTTAACACTTCTGTGCTTTATTTTCGAAACAAAAAAAATCTAGGGTTTGTCTCTCCAAGACGAAAGTTTTTGTATTTATATTTTTTCTACGATGCGCCGTTTGAAAAAAATTTAGACACTCCTGTGCCTAATTATCGAAATAGAAAAAACAGTTCCTGGGGTTGTCTACCCAAGAGGAACACATTTTACCTTTACCATTTATTTTCCTGCGCCATGTCATTTGGGAGAAACACGGTGGGGCGGAAAGGCTGACGGTTTTTTGGCTGAGTGTATGTAATTTAGATACTTTGGTCTGTCTGTCTGTCCCGTTTCCTTCCGTCTTGTCTGAAGTTTATGAAACATATATGTGTAAGACTGCTCTAATATGCACATATTCGTAACAAATATTAAGTAGATGTGTGATGTAAGAAATTACTGTTAATTGTGTGAAAAAGCCCCAGGTGAAGAACGGGTACTTTAGATACTTTATATAAATGCATAGAGGTTCTGTGCCATTATTTAATTTGAGAGATGAGGGTGGAGATGTGTTTGCAGTAAGTTAGACCGCGTTAATTGGTTGAAATTAAAGGCCAGAAATAGAGATCTGAGAGATTTTGCAAAGGAATGCACCTAATCGCGAATTGTAAATGGCATGACCGTAAATATTTTCAGTTGTCTTGTCGCTCTTGGTTCAAATACAGAGAAGTAAAACAAAATCTGAGCATTTGCATAATGCGACCACCCTTTTGTTTTGTGACGAGGCAGTGTAGCTCTTACCAGTACCACCGGAAAGTGCGCTGAAGAAAAATGAGTTCCCGCTGAGAACATGGCTTTGAGGGGAACAGTCACTGAACCCGTCCTAACAGTACTCGCTTCCCTATTTGGGCATGCAAATAGCATCACGAGGCTCGCCTTTTATGCAACAGTGATAATGCCTGGTGAAAGGTTGCAATACGAAAGCTGTGGCCCTGCTTTTCAGTTTTCACTGCAATAATATTTTTGGGATGTGACAGACGTACGAGGTTAGCATTTTCGCAGATTTAGACTTGTCTGTCATGGATTACTCACGCACTTCACAAGGTGGGCGATTTAAGGATGACTGTCTCCTGGCTTGTTGCGCCGTGTAGTCTGGTAAAAGTTTACAGACGTTTCAGAGGTCCTTGCTGCTGCCTTCGTCATCAGGGCTGTGAGCCCTGATGATGGCAGCACAAGAAAATGTTATCGTTAAAGTTTAACGAGTGTTTGTGTTAATGTATCCCGAAAAAGACCTTGCCAGGAACTTGGGGTGCGGATTGAGGGTTTGCGTGGTATTTGAAAACCACACGATTAAAAGCAAGTTAACTATTTTTTCTCTTGCTTGTCAGAAGTATAGATAAAAGCGACTGCATTTTTCTTGTTGCAAATTCCCTGAATGTTGTGAGTTTGCCTGTTTTTCTGGTTGTTTGCGATAGTCAAGGACGACGGTTTAATTTTCTTCGCAGTAGTTAACATAGAAAATAATATTTTCGTCGATTTTGATAAAATTAAAACTTATTCTGAATTGTATTCGGAAAACCTCCAGTTAAGCACTCACTTTCGAGACCTGGACTTAAATGGGAGGATAATATTAAAATGGATAAAATTCAAACTTATTCTGAATTGTATTCGGAAAACCTCCAGTTAAGCACTCACTTTCGAGACCTGGACTTAAATGGGAGGATAATATTAAAATGGATAAAATTCAAACTTATTCTGAATTGTATTCGGAAAACCTCCAGTTAAGCACTCACTTTCGAGACCTGGACTTAAATGGGAGGATAATATTAAAATGGATAAAATTCAAACTTATTCTGAATTGTATTCGGAAAACCTCCAGTTAAGCACTCACTTTCGAGACCTGGACTTAAATGGGAGGATAATATTAAAATGGATAAAATTCAAACTTATTCTGAATTGTATTCGGAAAACCTCCAGTTAAGCACTCACTTTCGAGACCTGGACTTAAATGGGAGGATAATATTAAAATGGATAAAATTCAAACTTATTCTGAATTGTATTCGGAAAACCTCCAGTTAAGCACTCACTTTCGAGACCTGGACTTAAATGGGAGGATAATATTAAAATGGATAAAATTCAAACTTATTCTGAATTGTATTCGGAAAACCTCCAGTTAAGCACTCACTTTCGAGACCTGGACTTAAATGGGAGGATAATATTAAAATGGATAAAATTCAAACTTATTCTGAATTGTATTCGGAAAACCTCCAGTTAAGCACTCACTTTCGAGACCTGGACTTAAATGGGAGGATAATATTAAAATGGATAAAATTCAAACTTATTCTGAATTGTATTCGGAAAACCTCCAGTTAAGCACTCACTTTCGAGACCTGGACTTAAATGGGAGGATAATATTAAAATGGATAAAATTCAAACTTATTCTGAATTGTATTCGGAAAACCTCCAGTTAAGCACTCACTTTCGAGACCTGGACTTAAATGGGAGGATAATATTAAAATGGATAAAATTCAAACTTATTCTGAATTGTATTCGGAAAACCTCCAGTTAAGCACTCACTTTCGAGACCTGGACTTAAATGGGAGGATAATATTAAAATGGATAAAATTCAAACTTATTCTGAATTGTATTCGGAAAACCTCCAGTTAAGCACTCACTTTCGAGACCTGGACTTAAATGGGAGGATAATATTAAAATGGATAAAATTCAAACTTATTCTGAATTGTATTCGGAAAACCTCCAGTTAAGCACTCACTTTCGAGACCTGGACTTATATGGGAGGATAATATTAAAATGGATCTTAAGTAGGATATATGAGTGTTGACTAGATCCATAGGTTCAGGATAGGGTCCAGAGGCGGCGAAACTCGGCTTTAAGGTTCTATGAAAGACAGGGAATTTCTTTCTTGCGACTTGAAGAGAAGAGGAACCAGGTTCGGATATTGCTGACATTTGTATCCCGGTATTCAGCTTGGAGGAGTTTGGCAAAACGACGAGAAACCTCAATGTAGCCGGTCTCAGGGTCGAGATTGTAGCCAGGAAACAGGAGTGTTAACCACTACGCGGCGCGATGTTAGGTCACTCGAACGCCGATGACCTCATGCTTCATTCACCCTTTGGTGACCTTGTGTGCCGCCTGACACTGCTTTTTGCGTTTATAGTTCTTGTATGATTCGTGTTATAAACAGCGATTATTTCTTTGAACAGCGTTAAGAGATTAATCTTTATAATGGTGAAGTGCTATGTTTTGTTTTGCGGGAAGAACCGAGTTCTTAAATATTTGTTGTTAGACGAGCTTGGGGCGTGGCTTTAATCGGACAAGGGTTCCCTTCCGCCACTTGGTGTATAATAGACAGCTGCCATTCTTTAGAGCGTAAAGGCAAGAATCAAGAGTATATTTGTAGAACTTCTTTTTACTGTGGACGGTGAAGAGGGTGGTATTTTCTCTCCAGATGGTTTTTCCCCGCCTAGGAAGAAACTATGCGTATTTCCGCCGCGTGCATTCGGGTCTGACAGAGAAAACTAAGAAGATTCCATTGTGCGATGCTATTTTCAGACTCGTAAATGTTCAAACGGTTATTTCGATACACATTAGTAATAGGAGGGAGTTTAAAATTTGGCAACGTCTCCCGTTAATTCAGTAAAACATGGTGAGAACGGTATCTCAAGAGTCCGTAACGCCTTTCCATTCAACACAACAGTTAACTGACTGGCCAAACTAAACTGAACGAACTCCATTAAGCAGAGCACTTCTTGATAACGGCTAGTTTTTTTCCTTTTTTCTTTAGTGTTCTGTCTGACGACAGGTCCATATGAACAGGATCCTTCCATCCTTTTCTCGGACTGGGACCTGTTCATATACGTTCTTAGCAGATGACCCAGAAGTCGTTTGCCATTGCCTTCTTCTGTGTGTGAATGGAGTAATTGTTGGGATGCCACGGAGAAACCGGGGAAGCCCCCGGAGGAAAACTCCGTGTTGCCTAGACCACGGCCTTGCCCAACACAAGTTATAAATTCGGGCACCGCCGGGAATCGAACCCGAGACCCCAGGATTACAAGACCAGCGTTCTAACCGCTAGACTACGCGCCCGCCACCGCCTGAGTCAGATGAAACTAGTACACACCCCCAAACCAATATCTTCTAAAGATTGGCCCCTTACCTTAAGGCCTCCAAATTAAAATGAAATGTCACTGCCTTGCTCCAGTGATTCGTTGGTTACCGCTATAAAACGGAAAGCTAAACCTGGATTTCGTGCGATCATCATATTGATTTGCGTTCAAAAAAAGTTAACGAAATTTGTATATTTTCCCAAGAAACGTGCGATAGTCTTGGCGGTATTTTCGAACTCACCTCAGAAGTTTGCAAGGCGCTGTATCAGTTATTAATAATAGGAAATTGGAAAGTGCAGAGCTGGAGTGTAATGATACGATGTTCGTACCAAATTTCATGAAAACTCCTCAGTTGTTGCATAATTATTAGAGGGGCACACATCCAGTCTTTTGTGTTTTGATGATCCAGAGCGCAAGACAAATATGCCACAAATGTACACGGCCTTAAGTTTTCTTTTTCTTTCTTTCTTTCTTTCTTTCTTTATTTCTTTCTTTCTTTCTTAACTTCCACTACTGTCGCTCGGGCAGTAGTGTTTGTGTTTCATGAAAATATCGTGTTTATGAATATTCTCTGGAATGTCGAAGCAGATTGTTGATATTCATCTTCAGATACACTGTCCAGTCTGAGAATTCAAATGTGGAATGTGTTGGTGTAAAAAGTATAAAGTTACTTCGAGAGTGAAGCAGGCGCAGATTATATATATTCTCTTTCTCTGTAAATAATTTCCTCTAATGAAATGTAATTTGACATTAATATATTTGCTCATTATTCTCGGACTGCAGACATTCGTCGATACATGTGGAGTTCTGTTCAACCATCGTCGGTTGTATGGAATATTAGAATCGAAATGTAATTACAAAAAATTATTTTCGCTTTGATCTCGCACTGTCACTGTGATAAGGTGTGTTATGATGATGGCCTTACACAATACAATGATCAGTTGACATATTCCTTTTCGATTGTTTGAGATATAGTCACAGTAGTCTCACGTGCGGTGGATTCTATAGAATTTGTGTTGAAAAGTCCTGAGCGCAATTGCAGTTGGTCTTGAAATTGTAGCCGGTAAAGCCGAATTTACATAGGCAAAGTTCGCTGGAAGAATGTGCTTGAAGCCACTGAAGTAGAAACCAGCAGATCATCAGCAGTTTCGAGTTCGGCATAATGCCCCCGGAAATAGATTCATGGATGCAGAACGATTAGGTCAGTGGCTTGGTTCTGCATGTGGTATTGTACCGGCAGAGGGCGGCGGGCCTAGCACAGCACTGTGGATGTAGGGTTGGGTTACTGGAGCAGTTTCCGTGCCCTAGTGCATATATCACACAGTAAACTTTTTCCTGAATGTGGATGAACGTGCATGCCTTAAAATGATTCTCGGATGTGTCGACCGAAGTGTAACTGTAGAACCCTGAGTAGCTTAGCTCAGGGTGGTCCAACTTTTTTTCCTCGCTGGGGCCAGAATACGAGGTGCGATCGAAAGGTTTCAAGACTGCGCGTATAAAAACCCGTATACTTATCTCAGGTATTAAATTCATCCACCACCCTCGAAGTAGTTCCCCTGGGAGTGAACACACCGATCCCAGCGCCGCTGCCAAGCATGGAAGCGTCCCTGGAAATCTTTCTTTGTCAGCCTGTCAAGCACCATCTGCGATTCTGCCTGAATCTCTTGCCAAAGACTCGCGAAAACGGCTACGGAAACCTATGAAATGCTAAAGCAAGCATTTGGGGAGTCCGCAATGGGTCGTGCACAAACTTTTGTGTGGCATTCACGTTTTAAAAATGGCCGAACCTCTGTCGAAGATGACGAGCGTTCTGGACGACCATCTTCGAGCACAACGCCCGAAAATGGTACGAAGATTCGGCAGACCATTCACGAAGATCGACGTCGTACCATCAACGACTTGTGCGACATTGCTGGGATAGGCTATGGGACCTGTCAGCTGATTCTAAAGGAAGAACTCCACATGCGACACATCCTGTCTGAGGACCAGAAGCAGAATCGACTTCTCGTTTGTCAGGAACTCAAAGATCTTGCAAGAACCGACCCAAACTTCCTTTCTAAGCTGTTCACTCCCAGGGGAACTACTTTGAGGGTGATGGATGAATTTAATACCTGAGATAAGTGTACGGGTTTTTATACGCGCAGTCTGGAAACTTTCCGATCGCACCTCGTAGTTTTCTTGTTGGACCCAATGGCCATGAAACCCCTACTGTCACTATTTTTGCATTTCAAGACCAATTTTAGAAGAGTTGTATTGTGTATTGGAGTGTTCCATTATGTTCTCGTAAACACGTGAACGCGATACATTTCACACTGTCGACACAACTGTATCAAAGTGTTTCATACAACCCAGCTAAAATAAAAATATGAAAATTGCGTTATGTCCTAAGTTAGCGTGTCTAAAATATTTATTACAAACACTATTTCGGATAAAAATTATACTTTTAAAGAAGATATATACGAATGCTTTATTCCGAAATGTTGTCAATATTAAACATATCACGGACAGTAGCCGGCGACCAGCATAATTGTGGCGTGAAATATGTTAATTGAGCGTTGGTAAAACGAGGAGTTATTGTGCTTAAAGTTTGTTAGTCACTTAAATTGAGAGAATGTTTAGAGGAGGATGTGCTGCACATGGCACACGGTGTGTATGAATCAGCTTAGTTTCTCACAGACTGAACTTGCAGTGAGCTGAAATACCGCACAGGCTAGACTTGTAGAAGGTCATTGGACGTTATCTTATGTATAACCTGTTCGTGCCTCTTGCGTTCCTGGCATGTGATACGAGGGCATGAACTTAAGGAATCGTGACTTAATATAAGCACGCTGTTCCTAATAATAGTTGCCATTCATTTATCAGACACAATTATAAATAACAGTACATAATATACGTGGCGTGTTGAATAGATCATGGTCTGATATTGGCCAGTAGCCCTGGTAAAGGTTCTTTGAAAAATATGATAGTTATTCAGCTGGTCAAAGTTAACTCACTGCTTTTCGAAACTAAGAGGTCCATTACCTTGTTCACAGGACCCGCCGATGGGCCATATGCCTTTTGAACTTCAGTTTATCCATCTGTGTATGCCAGGGTTTTCCAAATGTACTCTTTCTCGATATTATTATTATTATTATTATTATTTAGTGTTCTGTCTGACGACAGGTCCATATGAACAGGATCCTTCGATCCTTTTCTCGGACTGGGACCTGTTCATATACGTTGTTGGCAGATGATCCAGAAGTGGTTTGCCATTGCCTTCTTCTGTGTGTGAATGGAGTAATTGTTGGGATGTCACGGAGAAACCGGGGAAGCCCCCGGAGGAAAACTCCATGTTTCCTAGACCACGGCCTTGCCCAACACAAGTTATAAATTCGGGCACCGCCGGGAATCGAACCCGAGACCCCTGGATTACAAGGCCAGCGTTCTAACCGCTAGACCACCGTGGCGGTCTACCGACGAAAATTCTATATGTATTTTACCATGTGTACTACAAGCCCTTCCAATCTTATTTTTCTTTATTTTACCACACCTAACAAATTAAAGGCAAAGCTCCTTCGTATGTAATTATCTCTTCCTTCCTGTTGCTTCCCCTTGTGTAATGGTTGTGACAGGTGTTTGAGGATAGGGTCCTCCACTGGGGGTCAAAATTCTTTCGAATTATATTTTTGTATGATACAATACAGAAAATATTTATGCAATCGAAAAGCAATATTATCACTCACTAGGTGACGTTTAAAGTATCAGTACTAAGTTTATACATTCTTATTTATCTGGTATATTTGCAGTTCAGCTTGGCCTTTAGTTTTTGTTGATAGAAACAAGCAAGTGAAAATATACAGTTCTTCTCGTAAAGAATTGCAACTACAGCAGGATTTATTAATCACGAAGTATATTTAACAATTTGTTGTGCCCCTTAATTTGTGGATTTTAATTGTGTTTGCAACAAGATGGAATTGGTGAAGATGCAAAATGAGGTATGTAAATTCCTGACTGATCCAGTACTTTCAGACTGCTGGTGTTCTAAATTTTACAGTGTCATACTGAAACCAAATACCTCATCTTGTACAAAGTGACGGACATCAGCATACATTCTCAATACAGGATATGTCAATTGAGCATATCATTTGCTGAAATATTTAAAAATAGAAAAATAAAACAATTTGTGTCATAAATATGCCGCACATTTTGTACTTGCCACGGTGGTCTAGCGGTTAGAACGCTGGCCTTGTAATCCTGGGGTCTCGGGTTCGATTCCCGGCGGTGCCCGAATTTATAACTTGTGTTGGCCAAGGCCGTGGTCTAGGCAACACGGAGTTTTCCTCCGGGGGCTTCCCCGGTTTCTCCGTGGCATCCCATTCACACACAGAAGAAGGCAATGGCAAACCACTTCTGGATCATCTGTCAAGAACGTATATGAACAGGTCCCAGTCCGAGAAAAGGATGCAAGGATCCTGTTCATATGGACCTGTCGTCAGACAGAACACTAAATAAAAAGATCTGACAATACATGCATACTCACTCAAAGATGAAAAAGTGTGAAAATGTGATGACTGAAATAGCACTGCAAGGAGAACCCAAAGTTTAACACGTTCTGCTATTGGATATCATATCGAGCCATTCCATCTTTCTCCCATCTTAACCATCTCCCTAAAATGTTTAATTATCATTCTGTTATCCTTACTTAGTTGTCCAAATGACCATTTTACGTGTGTTTTTTATATCAAAATT
Source organism: Zootermopsis nevadensis (assembly GCF_000696155.1). The sequence continues at coordinate 862,288 of NW_019059894.1, forward strand.
TTTTTATTGACTTAATGTTGTAGTAAACCAAGCTCATGTTTCATCATTAATCCTGTTACTCTTATTAAACTATAAATTTCTGAGGAACAATGCATAATGATGCATTAATCTAGCTACCAGTGCCTTATATGAATATTACGTGTTACAATCATCATACCTTTTATTAGTTTTTCTCTGTGTCTAGATGTTAGTAATTATCAGTCTGGTTACTTGTGGGTTATCGGGACACATCACTTTAAAAATAGGTTAGGTTAGGTTAGTCTAGTCTAGTCTAGTCTAGTCTCTCTCTCTATTGTTTGGGCACCGAACAGCAATAAATAACTAAACGAACAGATAACAACAACCGAGTATACGGGTATACTAATACGCATGCGCAGTTTTCCGTCCAATCCAAGTCCAGATATTCGACTCTCCCATTTTGTGTCCCGATAACCAACAAGTACCTCAGTCTGTATATGAATTGGTAGCTCATATTCTTAATATGTCAAGAGTTCAAACGTCTGCCATCTCTCTCTCTCTCTCTCTCTCTCTCTCTCTCTCTCTTGTAGTCTACAGTTCATTAAACTTTTTGTATTTTGTGCCATATTGTGAATACAGTGCGTGCGTTCATATATCTGCTGTTTAAATTTCAATATACTCATTCTTATTCCTTTTTAAGTCGTCTGTGATGTCGAATGGCGAAATCGTTTGCTATGCCAAGCTGTTCACTTGTACCGGATATGATTCAGGGAATGAAATAGTTCTAATGCATATTTGGCACCAAAACCCACCCACCCCCAGAGAGAGAAATATAAATATCAGTAGGGGATTGCATTGTTAACTTGATACTACATGCAGGTGATCGGGCAGTTTCACGCTGTGGCCACTTTACCCTCGGGGAATTGATAGGAGTGTATATGAGCTGGCCTGGATGTGATAGCAAGGAGAAAAACTATGCCCCTGTTTGGAAGTCCAAGAGTTTAGCTTGTGTTAGAAAGATAAAACTACTGGAAGTAAAAATATCGACAATCTTCATTTCGTAAAATTCTACAACCGTGCATAAACATTCTGTAATGTGATGTTTAACTAGATACTCCTGAAAATATCTAACAAACTTTAAATTCAGTAGTGGTGTTAATTCGATAATCAAAACAATTATTTTTGTCTCAGATTTAATTCCCAATATTAATTTTCAACGAACTTAATTTCTGTAGAGACAGATTCACGAAGTTTATGTTTTCGTACCTTGTTAATTGATGTGTAGAGTTACAAGTAAGGAATATTGTGAAGATGGCGGTCTTCCTGTCGTTGGCGATGAACTCCTACCAGACTGCATTGCATAACAACCCTGAGCATTGACATCTTCATACTTGCCACCATGAGAACCTAAAATCTTGCTAGGAGTACTGTTTCCTTTTTCTGTTTTATTTTTAGCAAATTGTAAAGAATGTAGACATTTGTTTTTACAAACCTTTTAACACAAACACATTGAAATGTATCATCTACGTGTCTGCCAACAGAAATGTAGAATAGGAACTCGTGTATGGTCTAGTCTTGCAACCCCGTGTTCTGAAATTTGGCTTCCCGAGCATTTTCACGTATTTAATATTTGTAAAATTTTATAAAGGTTAAAATTTGAGGCAAACTGTTGGCATGTATACAAGGCGAAAGATCATTCTTCATACCCTGTTCTAGATCATAATTTTTTTGCATTTATTTATGAAGGTAAAGGTCTGTATTCTGTACAGCCGACTTTTTCGAATTTTTGACAAATATCTATTTTGTTAAATTCTGTACTTATAGTACTTATTATTGCCCGAGTGTCCCATTTATAATACAGTGTACTTCAGTTTAATCACTATTGACATTTTCTTTATTCTTTCGCCAGATATCGGATATTGTTGTGGGCCAGGAGCCTAATGTATCAGCGCGAGATGCATTGTTGAGATGGGCGAGGCGTTCAACGGCCAAGTATCCGGGTGTCCGAGTCACTGACTTCACAAGTTCATGGCGCGATGGCTTGGCATTCAATGCTATTATTCACCGTAACAGGTAATTGTTTTTATTATAGGCGAACTGTGATTTGCATTTGAACATTTGCAGGAGAATTGTAATTGTTGTGTCATTAATGTGTAATGAAAATTCAGACTGTGTAGAAAATAAACATGTAGGGAGAGGCATTTAGTCATTGTGTCTATTACTTGACAGTTTTTAAGAGAATCTTAAAAATTTATTGTGTGCTTTCATTAGTACGTGAATAAATGAAAAATGTATCATGTACTTTTCTCTAATGCACGGGGCAATGTAATAAATAAAAATCTCTCCAGGGACTGAAGTATTTTTTAATATTTTGCCATGTTTTTTATTAAAGTCTTGCTTCTCTGTGACAGAATTTGCATGGAATTGAGTTTGTAGTCAGTATTGTGCATTTTTGCCAAACTATTTTAAGTCTAAAATATCTGATTTATTTTAACAATGACTTCGATAAATATTTGTATTTTGTTATGCTGCGTAATAATTTGTATGGTAAATAACTGCATATTTTTTAAACATTTCCAAAAAAATTGGAATATTTCTGAGATTGTTAAATGAAGAAGTCGTGTGTCTGAATTTCTGAAGTACGAGTAATGGACAGATGTTGATCTGTAGTAATTTCAAGTGCCTTGCTAAATATCAGAGTACAGATAGAGATTTTATAAATACTTGTTCTGCGGTCAGCCGGTTTTGAAAAGTACCTTTGTGTTATTTAAATACTGTAGTTGGAGGTGATATATACTTGGAAGGAATCTTGTAATCCCTTCACGTAACTTATTGTTTCAGGAAATGTTTTTAAATATTAAATCGTATGTTTACTTCAGTAATTTTATGTACATTTTGGCAAGGCAAGTGTAAGCAAATATACGTATTTGATATGATTTATGACGTGATGTGGTATGATATGATAGTGGGACTATACGTGGAGTGTAATTTTGTTTTCAGACCTGATCTAATCGACTGGCGCTCAATCCGATCACGAATTGCACGAGATCGCCTAGAGAATGCATTCAATGTTGCAGAGAGGGAATATGGCGTGACCAGACTTCTTGATCCTGAAGGTAAAAAATACTTCAGCCCCTTGTTTGCGTCTATCATGAGAGGCTAAAATGCAGTGCGGCAACTGGAAAACGGGACTGGTGTTATGAGGCATGAACTGGTGCTGCCATCTACCAGAAGTGAATATGAATCCAAAGAGAGATTGTTCCTAGAGTGCTACACCGAAGGTCATCACACATTGTCGCCGTTTGAGAACGTAGTTTGAGCTGAAGTAGACGTCTCTCTTGTGTGTGTGTTGTGAATCAAGAATGGAACAAAGAGCGAACATCAAATTTTGTGTTCGGCTGGGCAAAAGTGCCACGGAAACGTTTCGAATGATGAAGCAAGTGTACGGAGATAATTGTCTGTCTCGTACACGTGTTTTTGAGTGGCATAACCGTTTCCGCCATGGAAGAGAATCATTGGAAGATGATGAACATCCTGGCCCAGCAAAAACGATTCGAACGCCAGAGTTGATTGAATAGGTGAATCACCAACAACCGATGTGCAACGCTTCGAATGATTTCAGAGGATCTGTGCGTTAATAAATAAACTTCTTCTATGGCTCTCCGGTCCGTATTCGGTCCATGGCCTCCTCAATTCTCCTCTTCCATTCGCTCCTCTGTTAGGTCCGTCTGTCCGAGGCTTTGATCGAGGTTTCGAAACATCTTCCTTTTTACGGTGCAAGGTTGTTAGCCTTGCGACCAACCTCCAACCTGGAGGACCAGGGTACCTGTCTTAGTCTCACCTCTCCCCTTCGACCAATCTGGCTAGGGAGGCCCTACCAGTAGCTCTTGGGGTCACTGAGGTTAATAAATAAACCATTCGACAAATAATAACTCAGGATTTGAAAAAAATTAAGGTCTGTGAGCGGTTTGTTCCACATTCATTAACAGACGATCAACAACAGTTCCGAGTTGAATACTGCAGGGAACTCATTGATGCCACTGAAAACAAACCCAACTTCCTGAATTCGATCGTTACGGGTGACGAGACGTGGTGTTTCCAGTACGACCCCGAAACAAAGCTACAAATTGCGGAGTAGAAGTCAGCAAACTCTCCCCGAGCCAAGAAAGATCAAAAATCAAAACAATGATTATCATTTTCTACGACAGCGAGGGAATTGTGCACAAAGAGTTCATACCCAGTGGCGAGACAGTTACTGCTGCCTACTATCTGGACATTTTGGAACGTTTGCTTCAGAGAATCCGTCATGTACGGCCTATGTATCGAGAAGATGGCAGTTGGTTCCTGTTGCAAGACAAAGTGCCAAGCCATAAGGCTCTCATTGATAGGGAGTTTTTGGCCACCAAAAAAGTCTGTGTATTGTCGCATCCACCGTATCCACCGGACTTAGCACCATGTGACTTCTTTTTGTTTCCAAAACTCAAAGCACCACTGAAAGGCTGTTGTTTTGATGACGTGGACACCATTCAAAGGGCTGTAACGAGAGTATTGAACAGAATTCCAGACACGGCCATCCGCAATTCCTCCCAGTTGCTTCATGGTCGTTGTGTGCAGCGTATAGGTGCAGGAGGAAGCTACTTTGAATAAACAATGCTCAGATTTCTCTTACATGGAACCATTATTTTTTTCCAGCATCAGTCCCGTTTTCCAGTTGCCGCACTGTGTATCATACTGTCTGTGTTAACTTAATTGGACATGTGTTAACAGTATTTGTAATCTTTTACTGTTCTTGACACTTAATATGTTTTTCCACTTGAGCATGCTTGTCAGTAAAACATAATCTGACACAAATTCAAGATATTAATGAACAGTGTGTATAAGGCTGGCATTATCTGCTTGTTCATCTTTTTGTCTGTCTTGCTGCATGGTTCATCTGGAGCCAGTCTAGTCTAGGTTAGGTTAGGTTAGGTTGGGGGAGGTTAGGTTGAGTTGGGGTAGGGTAGGATATGACAGAGCCGTGTTAGAGTGGATAAGGTTTGGGCTATGTTAGATTAGAATAGGCTAGTCTAAACACGTACAGTGATGCATGGTTATGGATTAGGGTAAGTTAGGGTTTTTAGGCGTGGCTAGGTCAGGTTAGACAAGGATAAGTTTGAACAACGAACAGGGAGGAAAATCTTTCTCTTCAATAGACCTTTAGTTGTTTAGAGGGAGGAAGTGTTGAGAGTCATGGACGCAGGTGATGGAGCAAGAAGGGTGGAGTGGTTCAGACACCTGTCTATAGTATTATAACTTCCGTTCATTGTAGATATAGCAGTAACAGCACAGGTTCATGTAACGCCTGCGTTAAGCCACACCTTAAGAAGGATCAGTTAAAACAGCAGCTTGCAATATGTGAGAAAGAATTAATGTTTGCAGTTTCATCTCATTGATTGATGTGAGGGTACCAAGGAATGATACCGCCACTGCAGTCTAGCAGTTAGAACATTAGGCTTGTAATACTGGGGTCCCGGGTTCGATTCCCGGCGGTGCTCAGATTTACAACTTTTGTTGGGCAGGGCCGTGGTCTAGGCAACACAGAATTTTTCCTCTGGGATTTTCCCGGTTTCTCCGTGGCATCCAAAAAGTTACTCCACTTTCATCATCATCTCGCAAAAAAGGGGGTCACAGCACGAGCGTTAAATGTCGTGGTCCCGGTCGAACCCATGTACTGATTGGTCGTGAATCCTGCTAACCACCAATGCACACCATGCTGAATGGTGTGTACTGGATATATAAAAAAAAACAAGGAATGTGTATGTGGTGAAGAATTCAACTTACATTGGTGTTGGTCACAGGTATTCTTGAATCAGACAGATGAGAAAGTGTAAAATAAACCAAGAATCAATAATTAACAATCCTCAGTCCTTTGATGCTAACAGTTTGTCATTCATATCATCCTGTAATCTATTTTTAGTGCAGTGTTACTTCAGTAACTGATACAGTATCTTTAATGAATTTAAACATTAAGTTAACAATTGAATTTGCATGGAGGGACTGAGATTTCAACCTGGTACCTGTCAAATATGAAGTAGGCATGTGAATGTAAAAATGAATACTTCTCAGATCAGAAATTGTCTTCTTTATCTTCATGTTATACTACATTTTTATTCTGTTTGATGAATTTATGCATTTTTTGCATGTACTAATGAGTTTCAGAGTCTCGTTCTCTTCGTTTGTTATTTGTGTACTTAAATAGGTGCCTTTGCCAATCATTTTATCTTGATAGTTACATTGGCAACAAAATCCTCTTTGTATCCTTTTTGCCCAGTAATATGTTATTAAATTACCCAAGGAAATTTACTAATAATCTTAACCCTTTGAAGCTGAAGCTTATGTAATTAATGCTTAACAGTTGAGTCCATACCTGAAACAAAATAAAACTCATCTCCATTACAAATATCAATTAGTCAATGTTGTGTGGGAATATAATCGCTGTTTATTCTGAGAATAATACAAAACTCATAAACACAAAATGCAGAGTTACTCACTGTTAGAGCACCTGGTACATTTAGTTACTAATGAGCTTTAGGGAATTAAGATAAGTTGTTTTAAAGAGTTACTGTCTTGTGCTTACAGATGTTGATACCCCTGAACCAGATGAGAAGTCACTCATTACATATATCTCATCTCTGTACGATGTCTTCCCCGAACCTCCACCGATACACCCTCTCTACGACCGCGTAAGTAGAAGTTGTGCGTAATAATTTGTTATTTGCCAGATCAGATCATGGAGGATGAGATGAGAATTGTACGCAGTGTTTTAATCAGAAAACCTGAATGAAGTGACCACTTGCAAGACCTTTGTATAGGTGGCAGTTTATTATTAAAATTAATTTTTAATCAGTATGGTGTGATTTTTTGGATTGCATTTATGGGAGAAATGAAAATTGCACACAAAATTTTGTTTGGAACCCTGAAGAGAAGAGACCACACAGAAGATCTGGGTAGGGGGATAATATTAAAATGGAAATTGGGTGGGAGTGAGGGGACTGAATTCATTTGGCCCAGGATAGGGATTGGTGGCAGGCTGCAGTGAACATGGAGCATTCCGGTTCTTTCAGAGGTGGGTTATTTTTTGACTGGCAACTTTTTAAGAAGAACTCTTGTTTCATGGAGTCAGTCAGTAAGCCAACTTTGTGTTAGATTCCATTGGTTCATGATACAGTCCAGTTGTGAATTCTTCTAAACACAATAATGAAGTTCCAGGTTCCATAAAAAGTGGCAATTTTTTGACCAGCTGAACGAATATCACTTTCTCAAGGACTGTGCTTCATAGAGTGAATTACTCAACAGTACCGTGTTTCTATTATTCATGCCATGATCTGATCTGATCTGTGTACCGGCTAGCAACACCCACAATAAAAATTTTCCAGGTCTAATCATGTCAGTGGATGGTCATTACAAAATAGACTGAACATGTATTTAGTGTCATCTAATATGTAACTAATTTGTATTGTGTTTGCCATTAGGAATCACAGCAACGAAGTGCCGAATATCGAGACATTGCTAGCTCCCTTCATTTGTGGATGAGGGAGAAATTATCCATCATGTTGGATCGAACGTTTCCGAACACATTAATCGAAATGAAGAAACTTGCTGCCGAATCAAGTCGCTTTCGAACAGATGAAGTTCCACCGCGGCAGAAGGACAAACAGAGACTTACGCACATTTTCCGAGAATTAGAAGTAAATCTCATTTTACTGAAGCATTTTAACTTGAGTAGTGGAAGGTTCTGAAGTGAACTGGGGAATCAGAGAGATGGTGAATGCAGTAAACATTAATCTTCTGGGTTGTTGCGCTGTGTAGACTGGTCAATGTTAACCAATGTTTCAGAGGTCATACTGCCTCCGTCATCAGGGCTCTGAGAGAGATCCAGAGTGCACCACCAGAACCAACCTGGCCCTATTCACGGCCCCGATCACATTCAACCGAACTCCAAATGTCCCACCGGGCACACTTCCTGAGCCCCCCTCTCGCTCTCTTTCCTTTCTCTCCCTCTCTCACACTCGCCCACGCCCTCCTAGTGGTTCACTCCCATGCCTGCTCCCATTGCCTCTGGGCAGGCTACTCCATTCACATTCTGGCACCTATAAACCTAGCCCTACACCCTATTGGCATATTCATCGCCCTGATGACGGAGGCAGTATGACCTCCGAAACGTTGTTTAACATCGACCAGACTACACAGCGCAACAACCCAGAAGACAGAAATCTTCATACTCACCACTGTGAAAACCTCAAATCTTACATTAATCTTCTGGTTTTTGTGATGACGTATATGATTTGTGAAATCTTAAAATAATATATTCTTGGTTTATTTATACTCAGTTTATGCATTACTTGTGTTAAACTTACAAAATTAGTGTGTGAAGGGGAGGTAATAGCTTTACATCTGTGTATTTCAACTGATACCATTGAATAGGTTTGAGTGAACTCTGATATTGGCAAGAGGCTGGGGACGGTCTCCACTTGAAGTTTAAATTAAATGTGGTTAATATTGGCACAGTATATTTCTACGTATTTCTGTTGTGCAAGTAACTGTGTGGTTTGTTTGCATTCTGTTTGATGTAAACCAGTTTATTTTATAATTGTGCTCTGCACTTGTGACAGTAGTGTGGACTATTCATACATCGTTAATTCTACTATTCTAAATAAATGCTTTGTAAAGTATCTGATAGAGTTGCATAAACAAGGGATGTCAGATTACGTTCGAGAGAAATGTCAGGTATCGTGGTTTGTTGCTAACTCTATGAAAAGACGTGTTGTAATGTTATATTATGAAATATATTTGTTAAAAATTATGAAATGTATTTGTTAAACAGAGGTACTTTGAAGCTGTGGGAGAAGTAGATATGGAGCCAGAGCTGCATATCGACGTACTGGAAAAGAACTGGAATCGACTAATGCTGGCTCACCAGGAACGAGATCATGCCATTGTTGAAGAGATCAAAAGGCGAGTAGAAAATGATAAATTAATGGTATTGCTGAAATTTTGAATGTATTAAGCAAAGGAAATAATAATAAAAGTATATCAGTTTGTCTTTGCCTTCACTATGACATTTCCTTCTGCCATTCTTTATTATTATCTGGAAGTGATTGTCTGTTGGCCTCCCTGCATGTTTTATATCCAAAACTATCCTGTGGGTTTTGATGAAGTCTGGGAATTTGGAGTCAGTGCCAAATGTTTTTGGATAGATTTAATTTTGGTCCATGTCAGTCTGATACAATATCTTCTTTAAATGATGGTGGTATCAGACTTTTGAATGGTTCTTAAAATAACAATTATAACAAATTGGCATTAACTTGAAACGTAGATCTCGTCAAGATCTGTAACTTGTGTTTCAATAATATTTTTCATGTGGTGTGCTGTTTTCTTAGTGGAGTATAAGGAAACATTTATTTATTAACCAGAGCACACGAGATGCGTTGTAACTAAAGACAGACCATAACTGATACACAGTTCTTCTATCATGTGCCAGTTTTACTGTGAATGCTTAGAAATGTTAAGTGCTAGAGCTTTTGGATGTGAAGAAAGTTTCATATTCGTTTTAGATTGGAGCGCTTGCAGCGTTTGGCAGAAAAGGTTCATCGTGAAATGAAGCAAGTGGACTCCCGTTTAGAAGAATTAGAACAAAGAGTAGAAGATGAAGCTCACCGGCTAGATCGCCTGCACCCACTCGATGCCAAGCACAATGTTGATCTTCTGGAGCAAATGTCCCACCGGGCACACTTCCTGAGCCCCCCTCTCGCTCTCTTTCCTTTCTCTCCCTCTCTCACACTCGCCCACGCCCTCCTAGTGGTTCACTCCCATGCCTGCTCCCATTGCCTCTGGGCAGGCTACTCCATTCACATTCTGGCACCTATAAACCTAGCCCTACACCCTATTGGCATATTCATCGCCCTGATGACGGAGGCAGTATGACCTCCGAAACGTTGTTTAACATCGACCAGACTACACAGCGCAACAACCCAGAAGACAGAAATCTTCATACTCACCACTGTGAAAACCTCAAATCTTACATTAATCTTCTGGTTTTTGTGATGACGTATATGATTTGTGAAATCTTAAAATAATATATTCTTGGTTTATTTATACTCAGTTTATGCATTACTTGTGTTAAACTTACAAAATTAGTGTGTGAAGGGGAGGTAATAGCTTTACATCTGTGTATTTCAACTGATACCATTGAATAGGTTTGAGTGAACTCTGATATTGGCAAGAGGCTGGGGACGGTCTCCACTTGAAGTTTAAATTAAATGTGGTTAATATTGGCACAGTATATTTCTACGTATTTCTGTTGTGCAAGTAACTGTGTGGTTTGTTTGCATTCTGTTTGATGTAAACCAGTTTATTTTATAATTGTGCTCTGCACTTGTGACAGTAGTGTGGACTATTCATACATCGTTAATTCTACTATTCTAAATAAATGCTTTGTAAAGTATCTGATAGAGTTGCATAAACAAGGGATGTCAGATTACGTTCGAGAGAAATGTCAGGTATCGTGGTTTGTTGCTAACTCTATGAAAAGACGTGTTGTAATGTTATATTATGAAATATATTTGTTAAAAATTATGAAATGTATTTGTTAAACAGAGGTACTTTGAAGCTGTGGGAGAAGTAGATATGGAGCCAGAGCTGCATATCGACGTACTGGAAAAGAACTGGAATCGACTAATGCTGGCTCACCAGGAACGAGATCATGCCATTGTTGAAGAGATCAAAAGGCGAGTAGAAAATGATAAATTAATGGTATTGCTGAAATTTTGAATGTATTAAGCAAAGGAAATAATAATAAAAGTATATCAGTTTGTCTTTGCCTTCACTATGACATTTCCTTCTGCCATTCTTTATTATTATCTGGAAGTGATTGTCTGTTGGCCTCCCTGCATGTTTTATATCCAAAACTATCCTGTGGGTTTTGATGAAGCCTCTGGGCAGGCTACTCCATTCACATTCTGGCACCTATAAACCTAGCCCTACACCCTATTGGCATATTCATCGCCCTGATGACGGAGGCAGTATGACCTCCGAAACGTTGTTTAACATCGACCAGACTACACAGCGCAACAACCCAGAAGACAGAAATCTTCATACTCACCACTGTGAAAACCTCAAATCTTACATTAATCTTCTGGTTTTTGTGATGACGTATATGATTTGTGAAATCTTAAAATAATATATTCTTGGTTTATTTATACTCAGTTTATGCATTACTTGTGTTAAACTTACAAAATTAGTGTGTGAAGGGGAGGTAATAGCTTTACATCTGTGTATTTCAACTGATACCATTGAATAGGTTTGAGTGAACTCTGATATTGGCAAGAGGCTGGGGACGGTCTCCACTTGAAGTTTAAATTAAATGTGGTTAATATTGGCACAGTATATTTCTACGTATTTCTGTTGTGCAAGTAACTGTGTGGTTTGTTTGCATTCTGTTTGATGTAAACCAGTTTATTTTATAATTGTGCTCTGCACTTGTGACAGTAGTGTGGACTATTCATACATCGTTAATTCTACTATTCTAAATAAATGCTTTGTAAAGTATCTGATAGAGTTGCATAAACAAGGGATGTCAGATTACGTTCGAGAGAAATGTCAGGTATCGTGGTTTGTTGCTAACTCTATGAAAAGACGTGTTGTAATGTTATATTATGAAATATATTTGTTAAAAATTATGAAATGTATTTGTTAAACAGAGGTACTTTGAAGCTGTGGGAGAAGTAGATATGGAGCCAGAGCTGCATATCGACGTACTGGAAAAGAACTGGAATCGACTAATGCTGGCTCACCAGGAACGAGATCATGCCATTGTTGAAGAGATCAAAAGGCGAGTAGAAAATGATAAATTAATGGTATTGCTGAAATTTTGAATGTATTAAGCAAAGGAAATAATAATAAAAGTATATCAGTTTGTCTTTGCCTTCACTATGACATTTCCTTCTGCCATTCTTTATTATTATCTGGAAGTGATTGTCTGTTGGCCTCCCTGCATGTTTTATATCCAAAACTATCCTGTGGGTTTTGATGAAGTCTGGGAATTTGGAGTCAGTGCCAAATGTTTTTGGATAGATTTAATTTTGGTCCATGTCAGTCTGATACAATATCTTCTTTAAATGATGGTGGTATCAGACTTTTGAATGGTTCTTAAAATAACAATTATAACAAATTGGCATTAACTTGAAACGTAGATCTCGTCAAGATCTGTAACTTGTGTTTCAATAATATTTTTCATGTGGTGTGCTGTTTTCTTAGTGGAGTATAAGGAAACATTTATTTATTAACCAGAGCACACGAGATGCGTTGTAACTAAAGACAGACCATAACTGATACACAGTTCTTCTATCATGTGCCAGTTTTACTGTGAATGCTTAGAAATGTTAAGTGCTAGAGCTTTTGGATGTGAAGAAAGTTTCATATTCGTTTTAGATTGGAGCGCTTGCAGCGTTTGGCAGAAAAGGTTCATCGTGAAATGAAGCAAGTGGACTCCCGTTTAGAAGAATTAGAACAAAGAGTAGAAGATGAAGCTCACCGGCTAGATCGCCTGCACCCACTCGATGCCAAGCACAATGTTGATCTTCTGGAGCAAGACATAAGACTTACAGAGGAGAGCATCAATAGTTTGTTTGGAGATGTGCAGAGCCTCAGAGATGGGCGCTATCCTCAGGCTCCTGACCTTCATAAGAGGTCAGTGAATTTAGATACACCGTGAACATTCCTTGATCCCGACCACCGATCATGGAACAAGTGAAGATGCTGTAGTGCTCCAGCTTGTTAAGGTTGTTCTGCAGTTTGGTGTTTGTGTTCATAATCCATTGTTTCCGCTGGTCTGGATAGCCATGTCCATTCATATGTACATTCCAAAGAGCTTTTGGGTTCAACCAGCCCCTTCTACAGTGGATTCAAGGATCTGAAGTAGACAGTTGGAACGTCAGACTGTCCACTTCATCAAATGCCTATGTTGGGAATTTGTGGAGCATAACTTTCATTCCACCTATCTGCCTTCATGGCATGCTGCTTAATGAAGTGAACAATTTCTTTTTGAAGATGACTGTCTTCTGGGACATTGGACTCTGTAGTCTGGTAGAAGTTTACCAGTGTTTCAGAGGTGCAGATTCCTCGACAATGGAAGCAACAAGCAACTCTAAAACGTGGTAAACTTGTATCTGACTACATAGCACACCATCCTAGAAGACAGTCATTTTTATACTCTTTGCCATGAGAACTTGAAATCTTGCAGTTTTTATTCTATTTTTGGTTGGTAGGCACTCTTAATTGTTATTAATGTTTTTTATCACATTTTATGCATTTGATTCTCCAGAGTTCAGAAGCTGCACCAACGTTGGGTAGCACTCAGATCACTGCTACATTCAAAGCTTATCACTCCACTTGCCTCCATATCATTCCCAGTGGAAGAACGGACAGTGACACGACAGACACGTACTGTCCTAGAAACTCGACTGGTTGAGACCAACATTCATTTCCGCCAGCTTCAGGAATGCACTGAATGGTGTCAAAACAAATTGGTAAGCTATTACTTGATTTCTGTTTTGCTTTTTTGTGCACTGTCACAAATTTTATTGTTGGGCAGTACCAAAAATTGGGAAAAAGAGGTGGCTATGCTGCTGTGGCTCCACAGCTGCTTCTTTGTGTTTTATGAAGAGAAAAATGTTTTATATGCCATGAATAAAAGCCTGTCATCTAGCCTATATCAAATCACTGCACTGAGCTACTCTCGCTGATTCATTTTCCATGTATGTTACATAAAATGTTTCATATTAGGAATGTGTGATTCTGTAAAAGTTTTTGCCTGCATAAGTTTATTATGTCCTGTGAATTATTTCCTAGAAACAACTGCAAGAAGCGGAGTATGGGTCTGACCTGCCCAGTGTTCAGAATGAACTGGATATCCATCAACGAGAACACAAGAATATTGAGCAATTCCATATCAGAGTGGAGCACTGTGTATCTGCCAAGGTGAGTTTCACCACAGTATCAGGGCTTGGCAATACATAAAGTTGGAGTGTTTCCATTTCCTAGATAAACTTTATAGCAGAACTAACTACATCCATGAATGATGGTGTTTGCTGAGAATCTGTCAATTGGCTAGTCGAGAAATCACCTATCTTCAGTTGAACCTGAAGGTTTATTATTGTGTTTAAAAGAGCCTGCCATTTGATTTTGTCCTGAGCCAGATTATTCCAGTCCACACAGTCACACCTTATTTGTTTTAAAACCAGTTTCAGTATTATTATTCCATGCCTAGATATGGCTAGGTGCCCCAACTGGCCTTTTCTCAATATAATTTATGACAAAAATTCTGTGTGCATTTCTTCTCTGTCATGCATGCTACGAGGTGCACCCATTTCATCCTACTTTGGTTCATCATGCGAGTATTATTTTTGGAAGAATTTGAATTGTGACGCTCGTCACACACTTTTCTCCACCGTAATGTTTCTTATTCTCTGTCAGTTTCTTGACCAGCTGTCCCTTTTTCAAGAAATTCTCTTGAGTTATTTTTATGTTGTGATCTGTTTTAGAACAATTTCCATGGTGAAGAGCTTCAGCTGTACACACAACATCTCAGCCAGCTGCAGAAGGTGTATGCCGAACTACTTGTGACATCCAACAAACGCCTCTCAGACTTGGAAACACTTCAGGATTTCCTTCAGTCAGCAACCAATGAACTTATCTGGCTTAATGAGAAAGAGGAAGTTGAATTGTCGCGGGACTGGAGTGACAAGAATCTCAACATCCCAGCTATTGAGCAGTACTATGAGGTAAGAATGAGGTATCTACCTCACTGTCCATTATGGACATAACATTGAGTATGTGCCAAACAGTACATTGTGTGTTGGTTGTGAAATGGAAGAGGGCTGTTACAAAGATGTTGGCAGATCCTCTTCTTCTTCTTCTATGGTCCATAGCCTTCTCAATGTTCCTCTTCCATCCGGTCCGTCTGTCCGAGGCTTTGATTGAGGTTTCGAAACATCTTCCTTTTTACGGTGCAAACTTGTTAGCCTTGCGACCAACCCCCAACCTGGAGGACCAGGGTACCTGTCTTAGTCTGACCTCTCCCCCTCGACCAATCTGGCTAGGGAGGCCCTACCAGTAGCTATGCTACCGCCAGCATAGCTCTTGGGTGACTGAGGTACTCAAGCCCCACCACCACGACAAGGTGCAGGTACCATTAAGTGAGGGGCAGATCCTGTTGTTGACCATAATATGGAACCCCATTTACATTTTCAGTGATGCTCATTAACAATGTATTATGCCATGTTTTTGTTGTTGAATATTCTGTACCTGAAATATTGTTTCATTCTGTGACAACTTCTAGCTAAGTATAATGCAGTACTTAATTAATTGTATTAGTGATTAAAAGATTAAATGCAGAAAATACTTTCAACCGTAAGTCCGTGTGTGCTAAGAACCTGAAGATACATAACTGTACACTTGAAGATTTCTGTCTTCTGGGTCGTTGCACCGTGTAGTCTGGTCGATGTTAACCAACGTTTCAGAGGTCATAGTGCCTCTGTCATCTCCCTGATGACGGAGGCAGTATGACCTCTGAAACGTTGGTAAACATCGACCAGACTACACAGCGCAACAACCCAGAAGACAGAAATCTTCATACTCATCGCTGTGAAAACCTCAATTCTTAAATTTGTATAGTTATCCTTTGTATGTGGATGTGCAACTTGGTTTCTCATTGTAAAGGAATAACACAGATTGGTGATATTTTAGAACAGCATGCTAAAGAGAATATTTAAACTTCAGAAAGATATGTGACAGAAGGTTGAAGGAATGTACACAGTGAAGAACTTTGTAACTTCAACTTTTCACCTGATATAGTTAGGATGATTACATCATGGAGGGTGAGATGTGAGGAACATGTAATATGCACAAGAGATACGATTCATTAGATTGTGTTATGATGATTAAAATCAAGGAGGATGAAGTTGTAGGGGCATGTAGCACATGCTAAGGAGGTGAAAACATTACATGAAACTGAGATATTTCAACACTTTATTGAAAAGTTCGTACTGTATTGTGAGCATGAAGCTTTGCATTCTTGATACTAGTTATGTCCACTAGTTTAATGTGATTTATGTATCAGTTTGTGTAGGTACTTAATGTGCTATTTTGTTTCCATGCCCAGAGATCCTTTGGATCAGGCTGTGAGGTTTGTACTGTTTAGATGATGTTTGCATGAACTTTTTTTTTTTTGTACACTTCTTTGTGTCATGCCTGTTTATGCGTGCAGCATACCTCAGTGACAGTATGCTATTATATCACCACATTTATTTCCGTGTTAAGGTATGTTCTGGAATGTTACAGCATTTATGTAAAATTCAGATTGTGCTAGTTTCCGTTATTTCTTATAGATGCTTGTTAAGAAGCAACAAAAATAACATCAGCAACTGTGTGCTGTGATAATACATGTATTTATTGCTTCAGAATTGTGTTCCTTGCTCATGGTATAATAGAACAACTGTTTTATTTTCTTGTGTCATGTGTGTCACACAGTTAAAGTAAATAGTTGAATGTGCGCTCTCTCTCTCTTTTAAACCATCTTTGTCTTCATCCTTAGGGTACTGAAGTTGTAGAAGATCCTGCCGTGCCCGAGCACAGATGAGATCTTCTACAACTTCAGTAACCTGAGGACGAGGACAAAGATGGTTCTCAAAATGTTTGTGTTTTCCCCATTAAACCACCTTACACAGCTGGTAGCCACAGAAGAATTAAATAAAATAAGCTGTGTTTACAGTACCTGACTACATAATGTTATAATCAACTGAATAATTAAATTGACTTTAAAAGTACTGATAAATAATCAAATAAAGGGGCTCTGAGGCCAACATACAGATGATTAATGATTTGTTAAGTAGTAATTTCTTGTAAGATTGATTCTTATAAAAGAGTCAACAGGATTGAAGATGCGCAATTGTGATAAATGTACGGGGGGGGGAGTATTTAGTGGGAAAAAAGTTTCATAGTATTGAGGTAGATACAATATGCAGGAAAATGTTGACATTTGGTAACTCTTGTTCATTCAGCCATTTGTAGTTATTCATATTTTAAACAAATGTAAAGTGTTGTTAAGTTGAGGTTCAGTTTGCTAAATTTACCCATTCTCCCTGTTGCAGTCTCTTATGAGTGACTTAGAGAAGCGTGAGATACAGTTCAGTGCAGTCCAAGACCGTGGTGAATCTCTTGTTTTACAACACCATCCAGCAGCAAAGTGCATTGAAGCATATATGGCTGCTATGCAAACACAGTGGGCATGGCTCCTACAGCTTACGTTGTGTTTGGAGACGCACCTCAAACATGCTTCTGTCTACCATCAGTTTTACCGAGAAGTGCGCGAGGCTGAGGAGTGGATCACAAAGTATGTTTTATTTTGCAGATTTTGCTGTAAAATCTATTTGTAGGATGGTTCACTGAATATACTGACTTTAATTTTGGTTGTGAATTTGAAACTAGTAGTAGTTTGTGGAACTGTCTTCGCAGACTAAAAATACTCCATATACAGGTAGCCCTCGATTTACGCCGGGGATGCGTTCCTGGACGAACCGGCATTAACGGAATTGGCGTAAATTGAAACTCTTTTATAATGTAAATCCATGGGAAGTCAGTGACATGCCTTCCCAGCACCCAAACATTGACGAGTAATATAATGGCATTACATTTAAAGCTGTGATATAATGTAAATAAAATAAAGGGAATTTAAAAAATACATTTTATACGCTTACAATCGACAATTCGTTGGTCCCCGCGATTGACTGCAATTCTTTCATGTGATTGATGTGTATGGTCATCTCTGCTGTTATGCTATAATTGCATTCGTGTAAGACGCCGACCTATAGAAAATCGCGTAGTAAAAATAACCCCGGTACCTCCGCAGAGATTAAATTAGTCCTTTGAAAGTTTAAAGCGCCAGGAATGAAACTGCATAAGAGCAAACTCGCATATACAAAAATTTGCATTTCACAAACAGATTTTACCGATTCATCGATCTCATTGGAGCAAATTTGCTTTAACGAAACATACATAATTGCAGAGATGACTGCATTTATAATCTTTATTCAAAATCAGCGATGTAAGAATTACGATTTAGTATAAGAATCAGTACAGTATACATTGTAAAACATTATAAATAATAGTAAAATACGTTTTTTCACTTTTTGACTTGCTGGTTTCAAAATCGGCGTTATTCTGAATTGGCGCAAATTGAACCTGCGCAAATCGAGGGCTACCTGTATATTATATTATTAACTAAGTAACTACGTATACAGTGCAGAATTGTTCATAGGCAATTGATTGTTTCTCATCTGATGAAGGAATTTTCAGGTTGTGTGGGACCCATGAGTCCATGTTTATTTTGGCTGTACTATATTCTTAACCAGTTCACCTTGTGTGTCTTTTTTTTTAACAACAGTTACTCAGTTTTTTTAATATATGGTGTAAAAGATAGGTTGATTAGTGAATAATGAAGCAGATGTGGTTAAATTTAAGGTACTATCCAGGCATTTGCCTGGAGGGACAGGAAAACCACAAGAGGCCTGTCAGGAAAGCTACTCTCTTTGCTGAAATTTGAAGCTGGGACCTTCCACTGAGCAGACTGGTTCAACATGCAACATTTGAAACTTATATTAGGATTTACCTCAGTCAGACCCTGGCTGGAATTCCACTTGCCCTGAATGAGGTGTTTGTTGATTTTTCTTTGCCCTATGATCATCTCATCAGGCACTGTTTAACCCTTTAACTCCTGAGTTGGTTGAATCTCTTGGTGGTGAAGGGCAATAGGCTTGAATTTGTTGTACTTGTAATGATTGAGTTTATGCCATAACAAGCTTCATTACAAAGTGTGTTATTTGTAGGCGTGATGAAATCATGAACACATTATACAGCCAGTCAGATTTTACTTTGGATGAAGGCGAGCGCTTGTTGCGTGGGATGCAGGAACTCCGAGAAGAGCTGAACCACTATGGTGATGTAGTACAGGGATTGTCAGAGAAATGCAAGGACATTGTGCCTTTAAAGCTGCGACGACAACCAGTGACTAGGCCCCTGCAAGTGCTAGCCATTTGTGCCTACAAACAAGTGAATGTGAGTAGATTTCATTTTTATATGTTGTGTGAAGTATAACTATCAAGATATGTTAATTTTTAATATGTTGAGATGAAACAGGAGGCACTTAAGCTTGATCTGACTTATATTGACTACAAGGAAGAGAGAGAATGCCCATCAGTGACAGTGTGTACTCTAAGGGTGAAATATGTATATGAGGTCTTGCATTTTTCCACCACAAAACCTTGAATTAATTTAAGTAACACTGTTCAGTAATGTTTCATGTCATGAAAGAATTTCAAATTTACTGCAAATATTGTTCACGGAATTCAGTAATGGATTAGGGAGTTAATTGGTTGAAATATTTGTTTTAATTTTAAGTTATCCTTATAGTGCATAATTAGTGTGCTTGACAATTTGTAGCATCAAGTAAAAGCATTTGAACTACCAATGTGAAGTCCAGTAGTAAAATGTTCAGTGTTGTTGTTTTGTTTTTTTGTTTTTTTACCCACATTGATGCAGCTAACTAAGTGGTTTGTCTTTGAACAGATTGTGATAGAAAAGGGTGAACAATGTATTCTGCATGACAACTCTGGGCGCGTGAAGTGGCGAGTTGCAAACTCGTCAGGTGTTGAGAGTTCAGTGCCAGGAACATGTTTCCTTGTACCTCCACCTGATAAAGAAGCACTTGATGCAGTTGAGAGATTGAAGAGACAGTTTGACCGTTCTATTGCTCTGTGGCAGAAGAAGCAGCTCCGTATGAGGCAGAACATGATCTTTGCCACAATCAAAGTGGTCAAAAGTTGGGACCTGGCTCAGGTAAACTACTTATTTCATAGCCTTCTCACTTCCTTTCAGACTGTTGCATTAATTCATCTTTATATCAGTGAGGAATAAAAGATGGAAACAAACTGCCGCTACGCTGACGCATCAGTTTTAACCGATTGGTCAGTTATTATTATGATCTCTAAAGCCCTATGTTGTCATTTTCCATTTTTATTTATTTTGTTTTGTTTATTTCTGTTGTTTGCATCTTAAGCAGATACCAGCATTTTGGATAAAAATACCATCTCTATCTTCAGCCCTGAAGGTGGAAACAGTATGTTTATGCAGAACATGTCATCTTCACCTTCATGAAAACATCAAATCTTACGTGTGTGTACACTTTTTCCACATACTTTCCTCCATGGAAGGTGGTTTTGGATTTTGTCCATTAGCAGGCTTTGGTGTTAGTGGTCTTGAATCTTTGGGTCGTTCTTCTGGGTAGTAATGCCATCTGGACTTCTAGGTTTCAGAGGACCATATTGTCTCCATCTACTGTGTTCTCAGCCTTGAAGATGAAGGCAGTACGTTAACTGTAAATATTATGTATCTAGAAGTCCACATGGCATTACCCAGAAGACCAACATAGACTCTTAAATTTAAGTAGTGACAGGAAAAAGTATGTGTAATTCTTAAGTATTACTAGTAGATATGTATAACAAATGCAAAGTAAAGCAATATAGCAGTTAAATATTGTGTAAAAAATTAATTTGTACCACATATTGGAGAAACCATCTTATTACTTAATGTTATGGTATTGTTTTATGTATGCAGTTTGTTAATGGTGCTTTCAGGGAATACACTTTATTGTTGCAATTTTCATATTGGTTGTTAAACATCTGCTTGACAGTTCCTTGCTATGGGTCAAGAACAGCGAAATGCCATTCGCAGAGCTTTGAATGAAGATGCAGATAAACTATTACAAGAAGGAGATCCAGCTGATCCTCAACTGCGACGCTTGCGTCGGGAGATGGAAGAAGTGAACCGACTATTTGATGACTTTGAGAGACGTGCCAGAGCTGAAGGTAAGCCTCTTCTGTGTTTTTAGGTCAATTTAATTATGATTGGAAGTAATGGCTATGTTCTGAAATATTGATTTTGGAAACATAGTAGCTTTTTAAACATACTTTGAAATTTCAGTGTGAAGTTGTGATAGGATGTTAAGAAAAATTAATGCAGAAATGCACTTATTTCATAACACTGCTTTAATATCTGTCCACAAAGCAGTTTTAATCCATAGAAAATTAGGGAGCATCGTTCTTGGGAAGTATAAAAAAGCAGTGAATAGTTTTCAGAATCTTTCTTCGTGATGCCCAGATTTAGTTCTTACAAGTTCCTGATTTACAAGCAAGAATGCTGAAGCAAAGAATTCTTACTGCAGGAAAGTGTTATTGACTGTGTTATTTAATGTCTACTCTGAATATGCGTTATTTTTTGATAATATTTGTTTTGAGGATATTTTGATGAGACTTGAAAATAGCTTGCTTCTCACAACAGTACTTAGCATTCATGGCTCCAGAAGTACAGGTTAAAGCTACAAACTACTTTATAAAATTGATTTGCCTATATTTAACTGTATTCTTCATACAAATATGTTTTTCGTATGTGGGTTATGGTTGATTGTATTTTTGGAGTGGATATGACCAAGTGGAATTTTGTTTTAAAGCTGTGAAGTGTTGTGATGTAACTCAAATATGAGGTTATGGCAAGAGAAGAAGAAGAATGACAAAGTTTTTAAAATCAGTGAGTTTTTAAGTTAATTTATATTTTAAATGTTTATGGCTGTATGTCATGTCTCATGCTTGTGAAAGCAATTGACATGAGGTCCTACATTATGTCTTTCCTCTTTCAGAGGAGAGTAAGAATGCAAGCCGTAATTTCAATGACCAGATTACGTCACTGCAGGCTTCATTGGATGAAGCTGAACGTACATTGGCTGCTCGTACTGCTGCGTCTCTCCCTCGTGATCTTGACTCACTGGAACACCTAGTTATTGAACATAAGGAGTTTGAAACTCAGCTGCAGGTGTGGGGATAGATGAATATTATGATGATATATTGTGTCATTTGACTTTAGGGTTGATAGATTTCAATAACTCTGTCAGGGACAGAAGTAGTTGTGCTAAATTTAGGAATATATTTTTTTTCTTTCTATTACTTCAGAATTTATACAGAAACAGGAAAAACTGTGAGTCTGTGCTTATTGGAATTTATTCAAAGAATAAATATCACACAAGTTGCTATGTTACAATTACTGGGAGGTACAAAACTTGTTCTTGGAAAGGAGATTCATAGTAAGACCTTTATCATGTTCTTATTTCCCACTCTGAAGGTGTCTTATAACACTACAGTTGATGAGAATAATAAAAATGTGCTTAAATGAAACCTGTAGCAAAATTTGTATAGGTAATATTTATCTGACTCATTTTCCATCAAGAACAGTCTGAAACAAGGAGATGCTTTTAAAAAAACGCTATTCAACCTCAGTCTCTCCCCAAGCAATAGGGCAGTTCCCTCCCCAATTTAACCTCCTACTAAACCATCAGCTCAAGACAGGAGGTCTCACTGTAAGATATGTTTTTTGTTGTTCATTTTTTGGTATCAAATGTGATTGAATTATAATTAAAGCACATAGTTTTAAGATTCATAATTGAAAATATTTTCCTTTGTAATGAATTAACTGAACGAGAAAATGTTTTTTTCTTCATGCACTTAGGTATGTCTAGCATAGTTTGTATAAGCATAATTCAAATCCATTGAGCCTTTCATTTTTTCAATTTTGTTAAAAAAATTGTTTCGTGACATTATGTATATGCTATGGAGTATATGTCATACTTTTTTACAATGTAAAATCTGGAGTGGATGTGGGCCATACACCCAAAATATGGCAGGAGATGGTGTTTTGCATTATACTATGTGTTGAATGTTTATTTGTGTCACAGGATGGAATAATAATATTGACTGTGTTCTTGTGCCTGGTTCTGAACATTTTGCAAGAACTTTGATGAAATGTGTAACTCAAATGGTTCATTATTATTACCATCAGACTGAAAGATAAATATAGATTTTACGTAGGTGTCATGTTTCACATTTCACAGACTTTTTTATTTTACATTAATTTTAATATTTTTCAAAGGTCTATTACCACTCCAGATTTCTCCATGCTTCAGGACCCTCTATCAGATGGCTTTGGAGTCTGAACTTGCAAATTTAATTGTGTCAATGGGAATTTGTGTAGGCCCTGGGACCCGAGATTGAAGATGTACAGGCAACATTTCGCAGTGTGGCACGCAAGACTCCAGCCATGCAGACCAAGTTGGATAAGTGCCTGAGCAAATGGAACCAGTTGTGGAGCTCATCTCACCTATATATCGAGAGGTTGAAGTGTGTGGAGATAGTCCTCACTGGACTTGAGGAGGCCACAACAGTTGTCTCAGAGTTTGAGTTGAAGTTGGCGTCCTACGAGGAACTGCCTTCTGAAGTCAATGCTCTGGAAGCTGTAAGTTTCATGCATGCAGATTGGTATATAATTATCCATTGATTTTTCACAAGATTGGGTTGCCTTGGGATAAACCCTACTCATTCTTTGTCCTCTTATATGTGCTCTTCTTGTATCTTTGTCTGTACTTTTTGCCTACTCTGTGTTTGTGTATCTTGTGTCAGATGATATCTCCATTTAACCCCTGGTATTCCCTATGGCCATTTATCTCTCCATTACTTTGCACATGGTCCTATAAAAATTGTTCCGTGTATAACTCATGTTTTTATCCCTGTATCCCTCATTAGTCAGATATCTATATCAAATACATTCTGGTAATAAGTTGTGTGTTTAGAACTTCGACTGGAGTTCTGTTGTCTGTGATGTGTGAAGACTTTTACCTTCTGTATGTTCCAGGACATAGAATTATGTTGTAGGCAAATTTACAAGTGATGTTTGATATAAGAGGTTATTTTGTGATAACTGTGCAGTGTTCAATAGAGTAAAATGTTAGTACAGTACATTCTGATGGTCCTGAAAAATTCTTTCCTTCAAATTTAACTTTGTTATAATAAATGCTGTTCTACATCATGCCATAAAGAAAGTCATATGATATGGGCATTGAAATTAACAAGCTGAAATAATCAAAAGTGGCTGAAGTGAACTTAAGCTGCATAAAGACATTATTGTGTACACTTTTCGGTCATTTAATTTATTTGAATAGTGGTCCATTTTTTTATATTTTGTACTTATACTTTTTGTGATGATGCATAGTTTTACTTCTTCTTTGTAGTCCTAAAATGTTTCAGCTTTAAGTAGATCATCTGAATGTTATTTACACAGACTAGTAAATGAGACAGTTACTTCATTAAATGCATTATATGCAGTGACCATAAAAGATGAATCAGGAATTTGATACATATACAAATACTGAGAGAATATTATTATTATTATTTATTATTGACTGCAAATGGGTTTATACCCGGTGGCAGTGTCCTACAATAACATACAAAACAATGAGACAGAACAGAACAATGAGATACATCAACACAATGAGACAGAACAAAACAATAAACAAAAGGACACAACAAAAACAATAAGACACAATAAACAATGAGATACATCAACACAGAGACAGAACAAAACAATAAAAAAGGACACAACAAAAACAATATGACACACAAACA
>NW_019059894.1:892545-914006 GCF_000696155.1 Zootermopsis nevadensis
TGTGCTGGTTGGGCGACATAACAGGTTACCGCTACTGTGTATTCCAAAAACATTATGCGTCTTTCGGTATTAATTTATCTCTAAACCCAGCATTTTAAATTCTCAGAAACGATCATTGCGGGAAAATTGTGGGCCGGGACTAAGATTTTTGAACGATCGATGCGATAAAACGATAGTTCGAGGAATGATAGAAGCGGGAAAATGTAACATTATTTTATATGGCATGTATTCGGGACCGAACAAAACGGACGATGCATCCGGGAAAACGATAGTTCCGGGAACGATGGATAGAGGTTTCACTGTATAAAGATTTTTCCTTAAAGGATGTTCCTCATAGGCAAATTTCCTTATCATAGTTCATGGCATATACCTGTTTTCAGTCTCTCTAAAAATTTGCCAGCTGTTTAGTCTCATATTGTTTATGAGAATTAAGTACTTGCAGATCATATTGTGATGTATCATTGGTAACTTTCCCTTTAGCTTTTGTAAGCAGGCCCCAGGCCCAGGTATCATTTTCTGTTGGTGTGTTGTAATTTGTAACTTGTGTTGACAGGCTTCGCAGCTGTGAAGCAGCATATGGCCTTCTGCAGACATATACCAACTCGTACCAGACTGAGATGTCCTGGGTCGATGAGAACTATGGAAAGCTGAACAACCTGGCAGCAATTGGTGTAAATGCAAAGGAGCAGTTGGAGCCAACCAAGGTGAGTAAACTGAATGTCACAGTAGAGTGCACAGCTTTCTGCTTAATTTTTGGAAGTATCGAGTTTGATTATTAAGTATTCCTCATGCTCTAGCATGAGCAATGAATATGATGAATATCTTATGGGCCCATCCTTGTCTATCTGCCATGCCTTTACTGGTAGCTAGGCAATATACGTGACAGGGTCATTGTTTTGCAACATAGGAACTTCCCCAATTATTGGAAGATATTGCATAATTACCTAGGATCACACTAATGCAATAGTGATGCAATAGTGTTGCTCAGATTATATTAGTGCAACAGTGACATGTATGATGTGCCATAAAGTATCTTTGGATTGTCAGTGTACTCCAAAGGATACACCTTTAGGCCGACTATTGTAAATTTGTTCTGGTTTTACTCTCGCTCTTTAAGTATATTGTGGGCCTGTGGTCCCCAACATTTTTGTGCAATCCGGACACATTTGAGACTTTTATGAGATCGTGGCGGGCACCAACCAATTAACAAAGCCAAATTTTCTTTTCTCTGGACAAATAAGATATGGACACCAAATAATACGCAATAATGCCTTCATTATTCAGTATAACATCTTTCTGTAACAACGCGGACACCCAAAAAAAAGCCTTGGCAGGTGCCTGTGGGCACCGCGTTGGGGACCACTTGTGGGGTATACCTCATAGTGACTTCTTTTAACAGTTCGTTATTCACCGTCATCCGGTTTGATGCCGTATGATGTATGCAGTTATAAAAGTGCCACCCATATTCTAATATATCAAGATGAACAGCAGTATTACAATACACTGTGAAATGTAGCTTTAAATTCTCATGTGTCATGCATTGTGTTTTAACATACTTTATTATTTGTCAGGATCTGTAATGTGCCACAGAACCAAGTTATTGCAGACACTATTAATCTTCTCGTAGTTCATTCGTTTTACCAACAGTTGGCACTTGCTTTGTAATATGCACATTTATCATGGATGTTCCAAGGAAATGGTTGAAATCCATTTGAAAGTACAGAATTTTGTAATTAGAGTTACACTTAAACATTTGTTGTTTGTTATTTCAGGCGTTGTACAACAGTGTTCTAGAAAACACTCAGACCATTGAACAGGTGAATGTTGTTGGCGGACGTTTCATCCGTGAGGCTAAGGTAAGATTTTGATGCATAATGTATCAGAAAATATGTGTAGGTAAGCCGGTGTGGATGTGTTGTGAATGATTTGTGTGCATGTGTGGTTTCTGAATATAAAATGTACATATTGTGAATACATTTAAATTTATATATTTGTAGTGGAGAACTACATTTTTGCATTGGCTAAAACCCTCAAAATAATTTATTACAGTTTATTATAACTGAATAACATTAATAGAAATTAATCTAATAACCCTGAATTAATTTAAATTCATATACTCATGTTTAAACTTCACAGTTGGATAATCTGGACTCTGCAACTTGCAGTAAGATTATTAGATGTCTGTATAAACATATTTACTACAAATGTTAATTTTAAAGGTTAGTGGACATACTCATAAAAATGAATTTCATTGAGCATGTAAACTACCTGTGGATGGGTCATTTGATTATGGAAGGAGTTTGGAAAACTAACAGAGTTGTGTATATTTTACGTACAGTATTTACTCTGTTACAGATTGAACTCATTTAATGTAGAGAAGTAGGTAATCTGAAATGATGGAACATAACTAAGATGTATGAAACCAGATTATTTTTGTTGATTGTAGTGTTCTGAGTTGTGATGCCATGCAGCCTTGTATGTGGTCACCAGCATTTTGGAGGAACATGTCACTTCCATCTTTTTCCTTGAAGACAGAGGTGATATATTTCTCAAAATGCTGATAACTGTTTACAGAACTACACGGCATCCGACCCAGAATCAACATATGTAACACCAACAGAACCTCATATCTTGTACACTTTTCTCTGTTGATCAAAAAAGACAAAAGTACAGTCAAATGATCGATGACTGTTGCTCATATTCAAACTGGACTTCAATTTTACAGATGCTTATAATGACTGAAAAACATCATTCTGTTTAGAGACGTAAATATTTGTCATTGGTGTAACTCTGTTGCAGGAGTTCTTGTATGCCCGGAGTAAATACAGTATGGACATTTCACACATTTTAGGAGTGTAGCAAGCAACTGGTGACCATATCATTTACCTGTTGTGTCGAGGAGTTGAGGAGTTTTCAAATTTAATGTAGCATTTGTTTTAGTTCAGTTCTCTTCTGACCACTGCCATTAATACAATACAAAGCCATGATAAAAAGGAACCATGGAAGTTTGTGCAATGCAACAGTCATACGTGGAGAATCTTTTTTTAAGGGAACTTGAATGTACTCTTAACGTCAGTAACTCAACCATCAAAATGAACATGCTCTAGGAATGTGCGTATTACTTCAGATGGTCAGCTGCCGGGCACTGAATACATTCAGGCTTGTCAACACTTTTATAGTTTAAGCAACAGGTACAAATTCTTGTGGGAATCTCTAAATCTAAAAGATTTGCAGATGCAGCCAAAACCTTTCTGCAGTAAAGTTTATATTTAATTTTTGACATTTTGTTTTATACTTCGGTATGCTCATTTACTTTCTGCTGTTGTCAACAGGGAAGGCAGTCAACTAAAGGCATTTTTTATCTTCATTGATTAGGCAACATAATTCTTATATAAGCCTGAGATTAATCCTGTTATCTTCTAGGTTTTTCTTATATTTAGTTTGTTACTTGTAATTGTCAGTTCTTTCACATGCAGACTTATTTTGACTTTGGCCTCCCATCTCTCCAATTCTGTTACAAGAACTTGACATCTTTTTTATTTTGACTTTGGCCTCCCATCTGTCCAATTTTGTTACAAGAACTTGACATCTTTTTCTGCATGTAGTCATTCCTGTAGCTGAGTTATTGAGCTTGAGTTTATCACGCATGTCACTATTTTTTGTCTAATCTTGTATAATGATAATAGATGAGGTTTTGTTTTTTCTTCTTTTTATGAAAAAATATGCCATGTTATATCATCAGGTATTTTCACTTTAGTAAATTCTGTATGTTTCCTGAGGATGAAACAGACTTAAGAAAATGCTGTGTTGGTTTGCTTTTTAAAACATTAAGGGTCTGATGGAACAGTAAGCTTTTAAGTTTATTACTTGTTCAGTTAGGTTAAATGAGTCAGATTCTTCCTGATAAAATTGTCAGCTAATGTTCTGTTTTCAGAGGCCATTGGAGCAGTAATTCTTTCTCTGTCTGTGAAATATTGAATTTAATGCTTTTGTATTTTGGTCCATTTACAACAAATTTTTTAACACTTTGTTTTGTTATTACATGTATATTTTGGTCCTGTGGGACACTGTCTTAGTTCCTCTTCTAATATCTTACATTTTGTTATCTTATTTATAATCCTTTAATCAGGCTCTTACATTTTATCTTTCTTTTAATTCTTACAAGTCGTAATATATCTCTGATATGGTGTTTGAATCACTGAATTATACTGTTTACATTTACTACATTATTTGAAATGGTTAGAATGTTTCAAAATTGTTAAAATTACATTTGCCTTATTTATTCTGTCCGGAAGCTTGCTATCCCTGTAGTCTTTGTTTTTTGTGATCAGTATATTCTTAAAATACTGAATTTATGGTGTCGCCAAATACTTTCTTGTATTATTCTCTTGATATTATTCTGCGTGTCCTTTTTTGATCACTATATAGTATTCTTAAAATGTTGAATTTTTTTTATGGCCATCCTCCCCTCACACTTTTACCACAAATTTCTTGTTCTTGTCCTTGTGCCACTCAATATTGCTGCATCACTTTTGTTATTCTTATGAATATCTTAACTTCTGTTTGTTGCTTGGTGTGTCAGTTACTGCGGCTATTTGCGTCATTTGTTACTTGGATCATTATTACTTCGTGATGTGCGTACATTTGTATGCCCTTGTTGTGTTGAAAGTTGTACTCTTTCTTCTGCTGGTTAGTATGCCCTTTTGACTGTTGTGTAGTTCTGTCTGTGTCACATCTCTCTGTCATATATTATATTTCTGTTGTTACCTTACCATACTGGTAGTTAATGTATTATTACTTGCAGTATGTTTGCCATATTTAAAACTGTACAGAACCTGCACTTACTTCATCATTTTCCTTTAATGTATTAAGTTTCCTATGTCTTCTTTTATGGATGCAATCACTTTCTTTTCTGAATGCCAGCTGATCACGTGGATATGAAAAACCTATATTCGGACACCAATTTTATGGTGACCAGGGTTGATTCTTTGCAAGGATGAGCTAAGATTTTGATGCAACAATGACGTCTTGGTGCGAATGTATATAACTGTAGGTGAAAATTTGGTAATTGAAAGGTTGTTGATCTAATAATAAGGCTGGCAGCAAATCATAGCACAATTTATGGTCATTGCACTTTATAGTGGTGATGGTGGTTGTTACTGGGCTTGAAACTTACAATTAAGGGTGGCAGCGTATGTATTACTAATCAGACTAACCCCCTAATCTAACCCTCCCAACCCAACAGATTTACGACTTGAGACTGCAGCGTTACCTTGGGTGGCTCGTGGAGGAGGTACACCCTAGCTTGGATGCAACACTGAGCACACGGTGTACTGATGGGGGCGGAGCTGACACCGTAGCAAAGCAGCTAGATATCCTGAACCATCGATACCAGGCACTGCTGGCTGTTCTGTATGACCGCCTGAGACAGATTGCAGCACTTTCGCCAAATGACCCAACACTGCAGGTGACTACCATATGATTTTCTTAGCTTATACCATATTTTAATTCTCACTTAACGTGCACATTCACAGATATCCCTCATCAAAATTTCATCTTCAAAAATTTGGATTTATGAAAATGATACATCATGGCAAATATCACTGCCCGCTTTACCCATCTGTAAATGTTTAAACATTTTCTCTAAAAGACTAGGTAACTTTTATAGATGGTTAATTGGTAATCAGTTTTTAATTACCATTATACTTTTTTAAATTTATTAACTTATATTTTCATGTTGCCACCATGTTTGGTGCAGCACAGTGTCTCATCTGCTGTATTTGCATGGCTTAAAGGTCATGCCACATTTCACAACGCAGAGCAGTAACTGTGATTCTAGCCAAACTGTTCCGAATATTATGTTTTTTCCTGTTCATCTGCCCTACCTGTTCAATTTGGAATTTGTTCTTTCTACTATCTCTTTATGGTGATAACATTTTCCGTTCTTATCATCATTTATATTGACAGGTATGAAATAAATTGGAGTTTATTTTTTCATGTTACTGTGAAAAAGAAGTGTGTGTGTGTGTGAATTTGAGATGTGTGAATTCTCGGTTAAGTTTGAGGTAATGGTTCTGTGGTTCTTGAGTCTGATTTCTTAAGATAATTGTGAACTTGGTCACAGACTGGGGAGAAATTTGTAGTTCTTATTAAGTACTAACTTATATTTTCTGGAGTTACTGGGAACGACCCGTTCTTCAAGTGCCTGAGCACTGCGGGTCCCAGCTTTTTGTTGGCCCGATTTATAGACATTCAGTAGGACTCCTTGGACGAGGGATCAGCCCGTCGCAAGGCCCCTTCCTGTACACAGGACAGCACAACACAGAAAAATGCGGACAAACATCCATGGCTTGAGTGGGATTCGAACCCACGGTCCCAGTGACCAAGTGGCACAAGGCCCATGCCTCAGACAGCACGGCCACTGCAGACCCCTCTTATTGTATGGGAACCTAAAAGTGACCATGTTAGGAACTAAGACATTGAACCATGATGTGAACATACCTTACCTAGAGAGTTAGTTTTGTGGGATCAGGGTAGAGATTGACACAGCAAACTATGAACTTACCCATTTTAAAGTCTATTATTTCTCATACTTCATATGTTGAATGTTTCAGTAGCTGACTGTAGTCAAAGAGAGATTTATGAGTATTAATTGTGGTCTTCTAGCTTGTGATGTTGCACAGTCTTGTAGGTAGCTACTGGCATCTTGAAGGACTGTATCACTGCCATTTTCAGGGTAGATGGAGGTGATGCATTTTTCAAAAAAAGTTGATAATCTACCTGAATACAGTGTCACAACCCAGTACTGCTGTAAGAAACTCAAATTTCAGAGGTTTTATGAGTGTTTTAAAATACATAAGTTATTGTAACGCTGGTTCATAAATAGATGTGAGTAAATATATACAGGTAGCCCTCGATTTACGCCAGGGATGCATTCCTGGACAAATCGGCGTAAATTGAAATTCTTTTATAATGTAAATCAATGGGAAGTCAATGACATGCGTTCCCAGCACCCAAACATTGACGAGTAATATAATGGCATTACATTTAAAGCTCTTAAATAACGTAAATAAAGGGAATTTAAAAAATATATTTTATACACTTACAATCGGCAATTCATTGGTCCCTGCGATTGACTGTGATTCTTTCATGTGATTGATGTGTACAATAATCTCTGCTGTTATGTGATAGTTGCATTCATGTAAGATGCCGACCTATAGAAAATCGTGTAGTAAAATAACCCCGGTACCTCTGCAGAGATTAAATTAGTCCTTTGAAAGTTTAAAGTGCCAGGAATGAAATTTCATAAGAGCAAACTCGTATATGCAAAAGTTTTCATTTCATAAACAACTTTTACCGATTCATCGATCTCATTGGAGCACATTTGCATTAACGAAACATACGTAATTACAGAGATGACTGTGTTTATAAATTTTATTCAAAATCAGCGATGTAAGAATTACGACTTAGTATAAGAATCAGTACGAGATACATTGTAAAACGTTATAAATAATAGTAAAATATATTTCTTTCACTTTTTGACGTTCTGGTTTCAAAATTGACATTATTCTGAATCGGTGCAAATCGAGGGCTGCCTGTATTTAGGAAATCTTAATAAATGAACACCATTTTAAAACTTCATGGATCAGGATCCTTCTTGAGCAGCTGGTAGCTGCTCAGCTAGTCCACAGGAGCCCACTTCTGCCCTCTATCCTGGGCTGCTTGAATTCAACATATGTTTCACTTCTCTTTTTTTTTTAATCCACTTTAATATTGTCCTCCAATCTATACTACAGGCATACCTCAGATATATTGCAGGTTCGGTTCCAGACCACCACAATAAAGCGAGTCACGCAAATTTTTTGGTTTCCCAGTGCATATAAAAGTTATGTTTACACTATACTGTAGTCTATTAAGAGTTCAATGGCATTATGTCTAAATAAACAATGCGAGAATTACAAAAATGTGACACAGAGACACGGAGTGAGCACATGCTGTTGGTAGAATGGCGCTGATAGACTTGCTCGACACAGGGTTGCCACAAACCTTCAATTTGTAAAAAATGCAATATCTGCGAAGTGAAATAAAACAAAAGGTATTCTGTCTAAAATGTTGTATGTCTTACTGGTTTCCCCTATGTTGTGCTACATGTACCAAATATCTAATTCTTGTTGTTTTGATAATCTTAACAATAGCTGGTGAAGAGCACAAATTATGAAGTTCTCTGACATGTAATGAAAAATATAGGTAGAGTTCATCTTGTGCCTAAGAACCATATTATGAAGACATTATTTTTATTTGGTGATTCATTAGTTTAGAGCCTAAGTAAGCTTCTGTAGAAGATGGCTGTCTTGTAGGATATTGCACTGTGTAGTCTGGTAGAAGTTTACCAACAACATTTTAGAGATGTACTCATTGCCCTCATGATGGAGGCAACAAGCACCTCTGAATTATCAGCAAATTTCTACCATTCTACATGACACAACTTCCCAGAAGAAATTTATCTTAATACTTGCTGCTATGATAACATGAAATCATATAAAATTCAGTTATGTTCAGTTCTCGAAATTGATTCATATTGTGCAGGACGCTTCAAGATAAATTAAAGTAAATGACACACTTGGCACTCTAATCACTTTAATTAATTTGTCATATTTCTGATATGTAGTTTAAATCCATTTCGCATCTGGAATTGAAAAAATTAAACTCATATATTGTTTACATGATTTCTTTAACTGTGGTTATTCTAGTCCTGTCCTCGTAGTAGAAATTCGCTTTCTTCTAGTCTGTGTAATAAACTCTTGATTATCTGTAATTGATTGCAAAAGGAACATATTGAGACTGATGGCCTAGGTTGTGACACATAAGAAAAAAAACTAGAACTGATTAATGCACTGCCCATGGTGTTATTCTCAGAATTCCTTAGTGATGACACCATGCTTATAAGAGGAAAATTATGTAACACAGGCACTTCACTGTTGTGAAATATTATGTTCTTTTAAAAAGAACCTGTGGTGCCAGCATGTAGGCAAGGACATCCCTGTGTGGGTTCAGCCAATAGGAGGTTGGTTTGTAAGTGGGTTTACCAATCATTGGGACTTTTGCAAGCTGAGTGGGTGGAAACAGTGAGTGAGTGTGGGTTGTCCAGTGGTTAGCCTTGGGTTATTATGTGTCTTGTTTTCATAGTGGATATTGCATTGACCATTTGTGTCTATGAGTAAAGGGCAGGTAGACAGGTTTCATCCAAAACACCGCTACTATTTATATTCTTTATTAGCAACCAATTTCTGGAACTCTGTCCAGTGTTAATCTTTTTATTCTTTTAACATTTTTGTCTTGATCTCTTGAAGATCAAAATGCATTTTCATAAGGGGAGAGATTCATGCCTGTATGTCATGCAAATCTTTGTCTTTAAAATGTTTACAGTTAAAAAAGTTTGTCAGCATAGAGTATTAGAATGGTCTGTTTTGTCCTCATCTAAATCTCCTTTGATCAGGCCATCTTTTTTCTTACGGACTGTAATTAAAAAATTCTCTGCGGGATATTTGCACCATTTAGTTGAGTAGTTTTTGTTTCTATATTAAAAGAAATTTTTTTGTTTATAATTTGTCTGAGTCTCCAAATATTATTATGGTGATAAAATGAATGTTTATAGGATGGGTTAGGTGTGTAGCACATATGGAGCTAATAAGAAATGTATATAAGATCCTAGTTAGTTAACTCAGGGGGAAGAGATCACTTGCAAAGATGGAAAGGGAATATGAAAATTAATTTCTTGTAGCATTTAAATATTCCCATTTGTGGTACCCAACAAGTCACTTAAAAATCTGTGTAAAACTGTTACTACAGGGTCTTTTAAATATCATCATGCCATTGCAAAGGGTTAATGAAATATTGTATGTACTTGTGAAGTAGCTGGATTCAACTGGATTAGGTTTCAGTGTTGGTATCTTGTAAATAATACAATGAAGTTGGTCAGCTGAGTTACTGTTGACTTCTCATGAGCTCCGGCTCATGGAATCTGTGAGGCTTGTGGATTATTTGGTGAATTTTTAATGTGTAGGTAAATTTAGGTGAATGACATAATGCTGGTTGTTATTGTAAACAACTACTGTTGGTTTTACACTACAAAAATAACTCTCCAGATGACTGCTTATTTAACAGTTTTTAAAATGTGGATTGCTGGAACTAAAGCATCTGGTAGCAGAACCCAAATGTCCAACAGTGTTAATAGATGAGCCTGGCATTGGATGTGAACCTGAGCCAGTCCCATTCACATCTCATGCTCACAGTCAGCTTATGTATTACAAATATAAATGTTGTCTTGCCATTTTCATAGTCTTTGTAGTAACTTCATAAAAATTCTATTGCCAGTTCTTGTTGTCCCCATATGTAGCCTACTTAAAAAGCTTTTGTGAATCAGACAGTAAACACAACAGTAGTACATCCTCCACATGTACTTGATTGACCTTGGTGAATTTTGACCTTTGCTATGATTGCTACTCGTTACGTGTTTGAAGTTCATAGGTTGACTGTGCTTTACAACTTACTAATGATAACTTTTAGAAAGATGAACATGCCAAGGTTGTAGAAAGCCAACATCCCATCAGTTCAGTGTATTATTCATGGAAAACTATTATCCTCTGTACTTCCCACATTGATGCTCAGATTATACAAAACAGTAATTTTGCCAGTTGTGTTATATAGGTGTAAAATATGATCTCTTGTTTTAAGAGAGGAATGTAAATTGTAAGTGTCTAAAGACTACTCATGAAAGTATTTGAACTTAAGAAAGGTTAAATGTACAATTCAGAGTATTGTATAATGAGAACCAGTTCCTTTGTATTATTACAATAGTGAAATCTGTGAGGATGAAATGAACTGCGTATGTAACTGTGGCAGGGAGACAATGAATGCTATGCACAGTGTAATGTTGATGCAGAGATCTCTCGGAGAACTGCCACTTTCCATAAGACCAAAAAGGTGATGGTAGTACAGTATTAAAAGATTTGTTTAATTATTGGTACAATAATAAAATACAATGAATACTGCAGAAGCAAATTAGCTGTTGCACAAAGGGATAAATGTAATTTTTATTGCCACAGCTTTAAAAATAATGCAAAGTATTTCCAAAAATCCATTAAGGGAGTGATAAATTTCAGAGCACAAATGCACTTACTGTGTCTGTTTGAATGTTTCATACATTTTGCTATCTGCTGTATTGTTGACAACAGTACTATGTTGGTGGCTATGATGATATTGATGAGGATATAAGTATTATTGTTAGGAGCTTAATGTTGGGTATACTAAATAATTTATTGGCATATATATAAATGTTATTAAGATTCTTTTGATTGAAGTGATTAAATATCATTTCTCTAACTGTGGATGTGATTCATGTTCCTTCAGAATGTAACTAACCAACAAATTTACAAAACAGTTTGTGTTCATTTAATAATATTTTATGGTCTGATTTGACACATGAATAATACATTGAGGAGAGATGAACAAACAGCAAACCCACTTGCACTCTAAGAAAGGGAGAGGGGAACAGCGACTCCCACACAGAGTCAATGGATGTGGTGCCAGTAAGAACAGCCTGAAGGCATTTCAGTCTCTTTGAGGCAAGCTGCTGTGTATGTGAAAGTAATGTGCTCAGTAGTGTTAAATTTTGTATTAGTGGTGTTTCAAAGTATTTATTATTTTTACAATGAAGAAGGCAAAAGTGAATGATTTTTCTGCCACAAGGAAATCCAGTGAAGGCAGATTTTCTGCCGTGAAGAAGTCTAAGGTGATAGTGGTTTGTTGTATGTTCTTTACAAGAAAGTTATGTCTGACCATCTGTTTCTTTCATGTCTGAAGTTAATCTGTGGATTTTAATTACATTTGGTATTGAGGATTTCACTAAATGTGTTGGCTGCATTTAATGTTGGTTCATGTCGATCAGATATCTTACTACTTTAAGTGAAATAAAATTTAACTTCATAAATTTTATGAAAAATTTTAATTGTGCAGATGACTGGCATGTGACATTAAATAAGGTTCACATTATGGTGTATAAAATATATTGGAACCTTTTTTTGATATCAAATATTTCACAAATACAAGGAAAAATCATTTCTGACTTTGTGCAGTGTAGTTTAGCTTTGAAACAATGGGTATTTATCTGCAGTTAATTAATATCAAAATTGGTGTAGTATGCAACATCGCAAGAACAAATTAGCAAAATATGTAGGTATTCATTGAGTATATCCTTACATTATAATTATAAATTAATTCTGAGTTTAATACTGAGTTTACATAAGATTATCATGTTCTCTGAGCATAGGTTCATCAGTTATACAATAAAATCTTTTTTTATAATATTCAGCATGGAAAGTGTGTGAAGTTGAGTATGGTAAATGTGTTAGGTTTAATTACATGGGAGGAAGAATATGCACAAAAGTCAGAGAACATTAAAGCACATAATACCCCAGAGT
Organism: Zootermopsis nevadensis; assembly: GCF_000696155.1. Next base: position 905,025 of record NW_019059894.1, read on the forward strand.
GGTGCAGATGTTTTTGGTCAGAGTGGATTGACACAGTAGTACCATGTTTAACTAACATCTGAGGGGTATCTAGTTAGTTTCGTCTATCCTGGCTGAAGTTTTTAGTTGTTTTTCTCACTTATTTCATTATTTACAATAATATTACCACACCTTACTAGTTTTACATACGCTTATAAGTGTGGCTACAGTGTAATTAAATAATATGACAAAGAAACTGAGGATAAGGTAGATATGTTTGTGAGGTATCTTTGTATTTGTTTCAAAATTGAGGACATAGGTACAGATAATCTTATATACTGTATGAAGTTGGAAATATGGTATTAAATTCTGCCTCAAGTTTCATAATTTTGTTACAATGAAAGAAATGAAAATGGGAGAAACATTGTTATCTTTACTCACATCGGTATGCTGAATACCATAATTGATTGCGCATTATGTCCAATTAACTGAGTGGAATTTATTGAGACTGGAAGATATTTTTGTATGAGCGAACTTACAAGGTCATTTTTATTTAGATGATGATGTCATAGATAACAGCTTTATTGACATGTATCATTTTTGTATTTAAAAATCTTGCTTCTTAGAAACATTTCTAAAGTTACTTCTCTGAGGTTGTAAATATTTGTCAGATGGCAAACTGCATCTACTGAAGGTGTTAAGTATTGCAAGGGTTTGGTGCTGTTTGGTTTTAAAATCAGGGAAAACTGAAGTGGTAATTGGCACTGCTAGTTTTGTTCTCATCATTTTTAGTTACGACATGTTTGTAACTGTCTAGCCTTACCAGTATGCATTACACATTATGATTAACAAATAGTCTAATGTAAATAGCTTGTATTACAAACATATGCATGTACACTTGTTTTTCTTAATATTCTCTTAATTTAGCATCTGCTGTCTTTACTGCTGTTTTATTTATTATCATCAATGCGACAATCACTACCATGAGCATTGTTTATGCAACAAAATAAAAATCTGAGCTGCAGATTGAATTCATTTGGCTCATTGTAAAATTATTACTGAATGTTGCAGATGAGTGGTTAGCATTCTTGCTTTATATTCATGAGGTTCTTATTTTTCTTCAGTCCTTCCAGACATATGCAGGGATAGTACCTTAACATTATGCTGTGCCCACTTCCTTCCACATCCTTTACAATTCATGATTCATTAATCAGTCTATCATTTGACAGTATGTTGTCTGACCTGCTGACAGAATCATTAAGTAAACCATAAATAAATAAGTGTAAGATTATTGTATGAAGTTACAGGTTCTAATAATATGTACCAGTATTACAACAGCAAGAGTAATATTAATATTTTAATTACTGATATTAATTTGTTTTGACAGTTGCTGGTGACTGAAATGGAACCCCGGCAAATGAGAACATTTCGAACTGAATTCAACATTTTTGAATCATCTACAACGGATACCACAGATTCCAGAACTTACAATAGTAGTGTTCACTATGAAACACAGTCAGAGTGAGTATTGCTGGGAAATGTTTTGCAACTTGAAGTGTGAAGTTAATCGTTCTTCAACAGTTTTGTTTCTCATGTTGGTCTGTTTTAATGTCATTTGATTTTTACCCACATTTATTCTCGACATGCAGCCTAACAGCTTTCTGAATGATAACAACAATACTTTATATGTGGTTAGGGTAAGAGTAGACATGTCTGCATGTAGCAACCAGTTCTATTTTAGTAGGCCATATAGGGAACAATTTATGTAACTTTCACCTGCTCTTATGTAATACATGTAGCATGAAACAAGTCACTTGATTAAATGAAACTTGTATTGCCTAGTATACATTTTGTTATTGCTGGAGTAGGGTTAATATGCTTACAACCATTCTTGGGTGGGATGCTTTATAGTGTCTTAAACTTAATTTTTGTATTTAATTTCATTACAAATCTTATATTCTAATATGTTAATTATATCTGAAGAAGTAATGTGAATTATTGGAAAGTAAATTGTATCCTTTGGAAACATATTCCATTGGAAAATCATGATAAAAATTGTTGGCGAATTGTTATGGTTGTGTTTTATCTGGTAGTCCATATTACACGTTTTGAATGTGTGTGTATGCATGTGCTTGCCATGTCATCTCGGAGCATTATATTACTGTTCAGACAAACAATTTTTATGGAATATAATTTGTAAAATCTGTGAATAACACATTTATATTTTGGAAAGAAATGTTTTGTTATCAAGCAGAAATACTACAAATTATCAACACATTCTGTGTGGTTTCCATTTTTCGTCATACATGATTGAAGCTGGTTTTAGTCTTTGCTGATGACAGTTTATGTTGACTGTTGGTAACGTTTAAGTATATATGAGTAGTATTTGCATGTGATTCCTTGGTATGTTATCTCAGGGCAGGCATGTTGTGTACACATTCTTAAATGTATTTATTGTTTTTCACAAATGTTGAAATCTTACTTGGAAAAATAGGTATCTTTCATATTTATAATTTTAATTCATAATCATGTGCTGTGATCTGGTGGCCAAAGTGGGAACTACAAAGTAAAGTATATTTAATACAAGTAAATGCACGTTGCAAATAATCCATAACGATTATGTGTGTTCTGTTATGGAATAGACTTTCTGAGCTTGTGTCTATGTATAAGAAGTGTAATCAGGGTTTAAGTGCTTGGAGCATATGATGAAAGACGCATTCTTAAAGAAGTGTTACACTTTTGATGAAATGTCCATATTTCACTTCACTATGTGAAGTTGTATAATGTGTTTGTTTATTTCTGAACAGTAATGATGATCAGAGATGTTGTTATTTAAATACTGCTGTGTTAAGAGGGATATTTATGTATTAGTCATTTTGTCTTGATTTTTTAAGGCTTAATTTACATATTCATGCATTTAGTAGTGGTATTAAATAATGTCCTTTTTAGTAGTGTAAGTATGATTTTTAAGACTAGTTTTTTTGAAAGTCAATATGAATGAATGGTTTGAAGGACATTTGGTGATGCTGGAAATACATTGTTTATTTAGCAGGTTTTTCCGTCAGACGAGTCCATCTGCTCAGCATGACATCAACAGTGTGAAAACACGTAAAGATGGCTCTCGCAACACTGCAGCATCAGTAGCAACTGTAACTGTAACCACACCAAGTGGACCACCTACAAAGAAGCGCTCAAAGCCGGAGTCTGAAACTTACAACTCAGCAGCACAGACAAGAGGAGGGACCAGCAACTATCCTAATGCTTCTGTTTCAAGAAACGGTGAGGCTGGCTCTGGGCTGAGTCCTTCAAAGATTTTTAAGGATTCTCCCATGAATTGGTCTGGAAGCTCAATGCAGTTTTCAGAGATACGATCATTGAAGAGGATACACAAAGTAGAAGAAGGGATTGGAACCGACAGCATCATAGAAAGTCGAGGAATCATCCATCCCTCAACTGGAGAAGTACTGACTGTTGGTGATGCCATAAGACTTCGAATTCTAGATGTGAGAACAGGTCAAATAGCAACGTCACCAGATGGGCGATCACCAGCAGTCAGCATTGAAGATGCAGCAGATAGGGGTCTTGTAGATCCTGCTCTTGCAGAACAGCTTCTTGGACCATGCGGAATTATTGAAGAAGATGGTGGATCTGGACGACAACTGTCACTACTGGAAGCAATACAGCGAGAACTGCTTGATGCAGAACGGGGACTTGCGACTTCAGCAGAAGGACAGGTTAAGGTAATGTATACTAGTGATGAGGACCAACCCAAAAGAATTAGCATTGCTGAGGCGATCACAAGAGGGATGGTTCATCCAGAGACGGGGCAATTTACAAATCCAGGAGGTGGGGAACAAATTACGTTAAAGGAAGCATTTATGAGGAATTTAATTGACAGGGATCCTACAGGTGAAAAAGGAAAGAAGAAATCAAGCAATCCAGGAATTTCTCTGTCAGATGCAATTTCTCAAGGCTTACTAAATGATCACAGTGGGCAAATTGTGGATAGGAACTCTGGCGACAAGTACCCACTGGCAGTTGCAATTAAAAGAGGAATTATTGATCCAAGTATAAGAGAGGTTGTGGATGCCTCTGCAGATGATAAAGTTACTGTTGCTCAGGCAATTGCTAGTGGAATTCTAGATCCAAAGCAAGGGAAATACTTTCACGGACTCTCTCAAGAAGTTCTTCCATTACGAGAGGCAAAAAGGAGAAAGCTAATTGTTAAGCCGTTGACATTAAAAGACTGCTGTGATATGGAATTGATTGATAACACAGGAAAGATTTTTAGCCCATTACACAGAAACAGACTTTCACTTTTGGAATGTATATCAAGAGGTGTCCTTGATTCAGATAATGTGAAAAGCATTACAGATACAACAACAGATGACTTACTGACACTATCTGAAGCACTGGCTGAAGGAATAATCCTTCCAGAAGGAAAGTTCAGAGATGCATCAACAGGAGAAATTTGCACGATACCAGAAGCTGTCAACAGGGGATTAATAACATCAGTGTCTGTGAAATCAATCTTTGATATTGATGGATTTAAAGATCCAGTTGGTACTGACTTTGTTAGCCTTAATACAGCAGTAGCAAAAGGTGTTTTGAGCATGAAAACTGGTGTAGCAATGTTTGTTGTAGATCCAAAATTAGGAAAGACAATTTCTATGGATCAGGCTGTAAAACTGAACCTTGTTCGGCCAGAAGTTTTGGAAATGTTGAACAGGAAGATAGGTATCAGAGATAGGGGAAGAGAATTGACTGTTCTGGAGGCTGTTGCAAAATGTTACCTTGATCCCAAAACAGGCCAATTATTGGATCCAAAAGACAGGAAACTTCTCCCATTGGACGAGGCTGTTCGGCGTAGACTGATCACTCCCGAGGGAGCCGCTTTGTTAGGAAGTCTCCTGGCTATTACTGTCACCACACAGACTGTCACAAAAACTATAAAGCGTTTTGTGACCGTCACTTCCAGTGGTGTCACAACATCTGATATTAGGATGACATTTGGTGAAGCAATCCGCCGAGGTCTGATTGATGAAATAAATCAGACCTTCAGAGATCCTGATACAGGGAGGGTGCTGTCTGTCCAGGATGCAATGAGTGAGAAACTAATTGGCTTTGAATCTTCTGAGAGCAGTCCAAATTCTTCACCTATAAGACAAAAGACTTCAGGTTTAGCCTCACCTACAAAATTTCCAGGAGGAAATGCAGTGAAGACTAGAAGTTCTGGTAGTACATCTCCAGTAAAAGAAAAATCCTTGGAGCATGGACAGCCTGTGGAAAAAGGTCACAGTTCTGGGAACTCATCACCTATAAAAGAAAGAAAGTTTGATCATAGTCCAGTTGAATCTTCTGTGAAAGGAAGAAGCCCTGCTGGATCTCCAGTCAAGGAAAAAGCAGGCTTTGATATGGCTGTTGGCAAGGGAAGGTCTCCTTCACCTAGAAAGGGAAGAACATCCCCTGGAAGTGGTTCATCTCCTGTGAAGCAGAAACTGCTACAGTACCCATCAGAGGATGTTATTGATTCCTCCCCTGTGTGTACATCTCTTTCACCAACCTCTACTAGTATACCTTCTTGTGAAGCAGATTCTGCAGAATTTCTGGCCAATGAACAGCAAGCAGCAGCAATGCAGAAACAAGTATTTGAACTACCTCCTGATGGCTGGTACCTGTCTGAGACAATTGAACAAAGACTGTTTGATCCAGTTACTGGTTTATTCATTATTCCTGGTACAGACAGGCTTGTCTCGTTTGAGGAATGTGTAAAAATTGGTATTATAAACCCATCTTCTGCCGTTGTTATTGATCCAAACAATGGGAGGAAGATATCTTTGATAAGAAGTTTAGAGAAGAGGGTGCTGGATGGAACTGGGCATTATACTAGTGGAGGCAAGAAACTTCCAATGAAAGAAGCTATTGCCAAGAACTTTGTGATCTTAGAGGGAAGAATGGAGCATGATCATACATCTTCACGACTAATCCAGATTACAAAAATTACTGGAAAACCTGATCTAGTTGAGCTGTCAGATGTTGGCAGTCCTGCTGGAAATCTGCCAACATTTAGAGAAATAAAGAGCTCTGAGGTTGATGTTTCTACACTGGAGCCTTTGCAGGTTGCACCTGGCATTATATATGATCCTGCTACTGCGTTAGTCATCTTCACAGAGTCTGGCAAAGCAGACAATCTTCTGGCAGCTGTGAAGGCAGGTAAAATAGAGCCAAGGATGGTGAAAGTCAAAGATCCTTACACTGGAAAGAGTCTGAATATAAATGAAGCCATGAGAAAGGGGATTGTTGATAAGGAAACTGGGCATTACAAAGATAAAGCAGGACGTAGGATTTCTTTAGCTGAAGCTGCTAAGTTTGGAGTGCTAGCTGTTGTGGGTGCACCTCTAGTTGCTGCTGTGAAAAGTGTCCAAGTTATCAAGAATGCTTTGGTCGCTGATCCAAATACTGGTGAGGATGTGCCAATAGAAGTGGCTTATGAACGTGGTCTTATTGATGCTGAGACCTTACGTAGTTTTGAGGCTGCAACAGAACGTTTAGTAGAAGGAACTTCTCCTGAACAAGTAGTTACTACAAAGACTGAGATAGTATCTACATCTGTTGTGATCCAAGATCCAACTACTGGGAGGGAGATAACAGCTCAGCAAGCTGTTGAAAAAGGACTACTCACAACTGAGGACTTAAAACAGTTGACAGCAGCTGCTCAGGATGGACTTGAAAGTGGTAGGCCAGTTAAGACATTGAGCACAACAACAATACCATTGGATGATGATGACAGACCATCTGCCGCAGAACGTACACGAGGACGAGTGACAACTGAACCGAAGTTCAGAGTAGCAATTGGCCGAGCAAGGTCTTTTTCACAGAGCCCTGAACGTGAAGCAAAACCAGTTGTTCTGCAGAAGATGCGTAAGAAGGTCGTGAAACCATGTGATGCTGTTGAGACAGGAATGATTGACAAGGAGACTGCTGACATCTTGGAGAAGCCTGAGATTTTTAAAGGCTCAGATGGTGAGAGTTTGAGCTTAGCAGAGGCTCTGAGTTGTAACAAGCTTGATGGAAATAAGGGTGCAATTTTGGATCCCCAGCGAGGGGATGTCCTAACCATCAAGGAAGCCATGGATCGTGGAATATTGGATCCTACAGGTCCCTCTGGCCGTCTTCTGGTTCCTATAGCTCACAGTTTGTCTGTTCCAGGATTGTTGGAACAGGGGCTAATTGACCCAGATGCCAAGAAAATTGTACATCCAGAAACAGGAACATACCTGTCATTACGTGAAGCAATTGTGTGCGAGATTGTGGATCCCTTGTCAAAGATGGTGGAACCAGCAAGTGGCAGTAAAGTGACACTGGAGGAAGCCATAGCTAAGGGTTGTATAGATGAGGATAAGTCACTGATTAAGACACCAAGTGGCTCAGTGGATCTGTTAACTGCAGCACAGGACTTGAAGGTGTTCGAGAAATCTCCTCATGAAAGTTCATTTAAAGGACTGCCTCCTGCTGGCATGACATTCCCTGTGGCACTGAGACGTGGCTTGATAGATCCAGTAACCAAAGAAATTTTGCATCCCATTACAGGTATTAGGATACCTGTAGAGAAAGCTATTGAAGACAATTTTATCATGTCTTTGCCATATCCTGTGTCACCCTTTAGTGTTGAGGTAACTCAGGCCTTGGGTCGCAATCTTATTGATGGAGAGAAAGGAACATTCAGGAATCCCAAAACAGGAGAAGTGATACCTGTGTCAGAAGCTGTTGAAAGTGGCATACTAGTCATCAAACCGGTACCACAGCTCACTACACTTGAACCGTCTGGAACGGTGACTGCTGTGACTGAAACTGTGACTTCATATCATACAATCACAACAAAGACAATAGAGTTGAAACATGGCTACATATTGATTGGACCAGATGAAGTAAAACATACCCAGACAGGAGAAGTGATACCCCTTGATGAAGCTCGAAGGCAAGGTATAGTTAAAGATGAATCAGAAACTAAAGAGGAATTTACAACAAGGGAAATTAAGATGTCATTTTCAGATGCAATAGCTCAGGGATATGTTGATCTTGATGCTGGCACATACACAAATCCTGCAACAGGAGAGCTAATGAGCATTTCAGAAGCCATCAAAGATGGCTTACTGGACACTATGCCTGCACAGAATTCAGGAGATACCACTAAGTATCCTGCAGGAAAGGTCAAGAAACTAAATCCAGTAGAAGCCTTTGAGACACTTTATGAAGATAAAACTAAGAAGTTCCGTGATCCAAATTCCCCAACAAAGAATTACACATTTAAGGAAGCCTTAGATAAAGGAATAATTGATCCTGAAGCGGTTATATATGATGTTATAAGTGGGAAGCCTGTTACAACCCGTGAAGCAGTTGAGAAAGGAATGATAGACCCAAGAACTGGAAAAGTTAAGGATGCCAAGACTGGAATCAGTGTTAATATGAAAGAAGCTGCAAAATTAGGGCTGCTGGCAATTGTAGGTGCTCCAGTACTAGCTGGAATCGCAGTAGTAGATGCAGTAAAAGGTTTGAAAGATAAGAAGTCCCCTGAGAAACCTTCACAGCATGATAGTTATATGAAAGAAGAGATTAACTCTTCGAGGGCGTTACTATTTCATGAGACTCCAGTAACACCAAGCAGGAGGAGTCCTCCAAAATCACCTGAATGCCAAAAGCTTCCAACTAAGCCTTCAGAAATGGAGAAGAGTCCTGTTATTACTATTAAAACAAAGGCCAGAACACCATCTCCAACTAAGGACACACTCAGTGGACCTAAGATGCTTTTGAGAGAAGCTATCTATGATAGGCACATTGAACCTGAGAGTTGTAGTATCACTATTCCAACTTCAGATGGGAAGGAGGAGCAGATGAGTGTGCAGGATGCTCTTGATAAAAATGCCATAGCTCTAAAAGATGTTGTCGAAGTATTCAGTAAGGCTAAGGTTGGTTTAGTTGATGAGAAAACACGCTACAAAGTTAAAGTAACAAAACATTTGAATG
>NW_019059894.1:915145-990565 GCF_000696155.1 Zootermopsis nevadensis
TTGGATTCTGATTCATTTATTGATCCTGTGACAGGAGAGACAATAAGATTTGAAGATTTGGTTCTTAGGTATGATGTGTTTGATCCAGACTTGATTGAAGTTAAAGATCTTGTAAGCCATCCTGAGACCTACATTACTCTGCGAGAAGCTCTGGAGGTGCCTCTTATTGACAAAATCACTGGTCATATGGTAGATCCTCTAACAGGAAAACGTGTACCTTTCTTTGAGGCTGTGAAATTAGGATGGATTGTTGAGAAATCAATTAAAACTAAACTGACCAAGGTAAAGCCTCATCCCTCCTTAACATTCCAAGAGGCTGTTGATGGAGGACTATATGATCCTAAAACTGGTGATATTCAGGATCCAAAAACAGGCGATAAATTTAGCTTTGTAGAAGCGTTAACAAGTGGTGTGTTGGATCCTGTTTCAGTGAGCATCCGGAATCCAGAAAATGATGATATTCTTCCTTTATCTGAAGCTGTGGAAATTGGAATTGTAGATCTGAATCGAGGTGTGATTGTGAATGTCGAAACACGAACAGAGGTGGAGTTTAAGGTGGCTTTCTTGAAAGGGTATGTGGTTGCAGGACCAAGGAAACCAGTGTCACTGGAAGCTGTAATAAAGAAAGGACTTTATAATCCCAAGACTGGCATGATTACTGATCCCTTAACAAAGCAGGCTGTAGATGTGGAGGAGTCTGTAAAGCGGGGATTGGTTGACGCATTTGTGACAGAATGCAAAGATACCAGGGCTGATGCTTTTGTCTCCCTTGATGATGCATTATCAACTAAACTGGTGAATTCAAAGACTGGCAAATTGCGCAATACAGCAAATGGAAACCTAATGACATTAGATGTGGCCCTTGGTAAGGGTTTAATTGTTACCAACAAATTTAGTGTTACCTTAATTGAAGCAATTGTGCAGGAATACTATTCTCCATGCACTGGAAGAGTATCAGATCCAGTTTCTGGAGATGAAGTTACTGTTCAAGAAGCTATTGAGCTCGGTTTTGTGGATTGTTCCTCTGTTAGAGTAAAGGATTCACATCAGGACAAGATTGTTACTGTTAGAGATGCTACAGCAAGTGGTCTGTTGAACACTCAGAAAGGTATCCTCACCTATCCTGCACCAATGACATTAGATATAGCCTTTGAGAAAGGGTATATATTAACAACTCGCAAACCCTGGTCCCTGCAGGAGGCTCTTGCTCAGAGTTGCTATGATCCTAAAACAGGATTGATGGTCATGAATGGAGATGGTGAGAGGATGACATTAGATGAGGCTATGAAGAGAGGTGAGATAAACAGGGATGCTCTCACAGTAAAGGACCCTCGTTCTGGTGATATTATCACTCTGGGAGAAGCCATCAAGATTGGTGTTATTGACCCTAAATTAGGAACAGCCACAGATCCTACTAATGGTGCTGAGATGCATTTCTATGATGCTCTAGAACGTGGATTGATTGTACCTGCTAAAAGAAAGTTCTCATTGCCTGAAGCAGTTTTTAAAGGTTTTTATGATCCCAAGTCTGGAAAATTCACAAGCCCTGAAACTAGAGAGAAACTGCCAACAGATCGTGCAATTCAAAGGGGTATTATTGACCCTGCATCAACTTTGGTTACAAGTGGTGGGAAGGTCACTACATTTGGTAGTGCTGTTGAGGAAGGGCTTGTGGATTCTAGGGCAGGCACCATTGCAGGAGCTGGACAATTTGGTAAGAGGCTGGATTTCCAAGAGGCATTTGAGCAAGGCATTTTGATTGAGGTTCGGAGACCAATGTCTCTAAGTGAAGCCCTGCTGAAAGGGGTGTTTGATGAAGAGAAAGGACAGTTCTTGGATCCATCTAGTGGGGATTATCTTACCTTGGCAGAAGCAATTGAGAAGAATCTGATTGATTCAGATTCTGTCCATGTTAAAGATACACGAAGTGGATTTTGGAAGAAAGTCTCTCTTGCAGAAGCAATCAGGATTGGATTTGTGGATGGAGAGACTGCAAAGGTTAAAGACTTCACCCATGGAAACGTGGAGGTAACAGTTTCAGAAGCCTTTGATTTGGGTCTGATTGTTGATAGTAAAGCAGCAGTATCCATACAGAGAGCTATTCATCAAGGGCTGTATGATGATTCAACAGGAAAACTGACAGATCCAAATACTGGTAGAAAGATTACTCTCCATGAAGCCATTCGCAGATTTATCATCAACCCACAGCTTCCTTGTTACTGGGATAAGAAGTCTGAGCGTCTTCTGTCTTTGGTGGAAACATGTAGAGCTGGAATCATTGACAGACGGGCAGGCACTTTCAAGGAACCAGGTGCTAACTGTACAATTTATCTTTCTGAAGCCATGGAACTGGGACTCATTGTTGATATTGAAAGTGCAGGTTTTGGTCTGTACGAGGCAATTGCCATGGGGCTATATGATGCTGATTCTGGGCGTTTCATACATCCATCTACTGGAAGGAAGTTGATGTTATCTGATGCCTGTAAAGGAGAACTAATAAACCCCTTAACATCAATAGTTAAACACTGCAAATCTGGTAAATATTTAAAATTGCCTGAAGCAACAGAGGCAAATCTTATAGATGAAGAACAAGGCATCTATAAGATACCTGATAGTAATAAAACACTGACTCTAAAGGAAGCTAAGGAGAAGGGGCTCATAGTCACTTGTAAAAAGCCATTGTCAATTGAAGAAGCAGTAAGAAGTGGACTGTATCGACCTGATACAGGTCGGTTCACTGATCCCGATGTAGGAGACCTGTTGGACATTGCCCAAGCTTTGGTTCATGGCTTGATAGATGCAAATACTACAGCACTCAAAGACCCAACCACTGGACAACTAAAGAGTGTTAATTCTGGCATTGAGGATGGATCAATTGATGTTCCTCGTGGTTGTGTTGCTGATCCTAAGACAAAGCGAGCATATACCATTGATGCAGCCTTGGAGAGAGGACTGTTAATCACTGTTGAAAAACCCATAACATTCCAACAAGCTGTGCGACGTGGTTCAATTGATTTCCAGCGTTGTACATTCAAAGACCCACGAACTATGAGGGAATGCACGTTAGAGGAGGCGATAAGGTATGAACTGATTGATCCTGAATCTGCAGTTGTGAAGGATCCACAGACAGGACGTTTCCGCACACTCAAGAAAGCAATAACAGATGGGGTGATTGATATGAACAAGAGGGCAGCATTTGATCCTCACACTGGGAAGGTGAAGCCATTATGCATTATTTTTGATCAAGGTACTGTTGTATTCCTTCGTGAACCACTTACATTTGACGCTGCTGTTGAACAAGGACACCTAAATGTAGTGACTGGAAAATTCATTGATCCACAATCAAAAGAAGTCCTCACATTGAAAGAAACAGTGTCTCTTGGACTCATTGATCCTGACTCAGCACTGATTAAAGATAGCACAAAGAAGAAACTTGTCAAACTGCCTGAAGCCTTCCGTAAAGGTCTCATGGATGCTGAGAAAGGTAATGTTCTAGATTCTGCAACATCACGTTTGTATTCCCTGTCAGCTGCAATTGAATCAGGTCTTCTAACAACACCACGCCGAGGACTGTCACTTATTGAAGGTCTGCAGTTCGGTCTGTATAACCCAACAACTGGTGGATTTACAGATCCATTCTTTTCTTCTGGAGTTATTGACAGGCGCAGGTTGAGGCTTGAGGAAGCTATTGAATCTGGCTTAATTGATCCATCAACAACAGTCGTGAAGGATGCTGACAGTGGGAACATATCATCCTTAACAGATGCCATTTCGATCAGCAAGATAGTGGATGCTGCAGCTGGGCGGATGATGGAAACTTCAACAGGAAAAAGCATTGACCTGCTAAAAGCATATGACAAGGGATACATTCTCACTGCAGAAGCACGAGTAAGTACGCTGCTGGTGTTTTTCTCATTCATATAGATTATTTTGTAGTCTTCGGTTCAGTATTATTTAAAGAGACATTAGTTTGAGCTAAATGATATTTCACTGGCTGACATTTTGAAGTCTGTTATTAAAATAAATTTAAAGGCCTTGGCACTTCTAACATTTCTTTTATTTACGTCAGTATTTATTAAGCTGTAGGGTCATTTACCATTGTGTGTTGAACATGCCCTTGAAATTAATAATTGGTTTAATATTTGAATACAGGCTTACAATTAAAAAATTTGTGGAGAGTCCATTTACACTGCCATTATCATGTTATAGAATGTTGTGGCATATATGTGTTATTGAAGTATATGCTGTATTATTTTAAGGTTCCCACTATAAGAAGCAATTGGATAGTTTATTTTGTTGTCAGGTCAGCTTTATAGTTTTATTATATTGCTTGCATAGTCTTCTTTTTAATAACTTTTTAAGGTGAGAAGGAGGTGATAGAAGAGTACCTGATACTTTGTACATTGAGATTCATAATGAGAAATAGATAGTTGACTATTCATTGTTTAAATACAAATATATGGTGTTTTGCTTCTGATACTGTCTTTGTGGGGCTTTACTCTATCAAGTAAGTGCTTATTCTTGTTGCCTTGCATATTTTTACATTTTTCCAGCATAGAGAATGAACTCAAAAAGTCTTATAGCAATATCGTGGAATTACAAACACAAAACCAAGTGCTTAGAAGTTGGGAGATATAGTACACATTCATATAAGATGTTATATTGTGCAAAGTAATTTAGACTGTAGAGTTCTCTAATTTGATGATACTATGATTGAAAGCAGTAGACTTTAATACTGCTGAAGTAGAACATTTAAGTCTTTCATTCCTTTAGAGCTGCCAAGGTCTTCAGTTTCATTTGCTCGGTTTGTTACAATGTTAAGAATTCTTAGTTCAATTAATGTTTCTTGTGCTAGTTTGTGATTTTTACCCCTCGTGATATTGCATTAATGTGTGAATATAAAAGCACAAATACTGGCTTTATTGCACGTTAGGGGAGTTGCTGTTTCAAGAACTGTGCTTGAGGCTGCTATAGCTTGTGTGCAGTGACTTATCTTTCAAACACTTATATAAAGAGATCTTTAATTAACATCACAGTACAGAATATGGAACTGCTAATTTAAAATATAATTCAAGAATCTTTAGAAGCAATAACTGTTTGGATACTTCTTATTTTTTCTGATAGAACAGTTAATTGTTGAATTTATGTTGCATTGCATAAGGATTAGTTTTGATTTAGAAAGCAGACATTCTTGATTGACATCAAATAACTTCATGTCTTGAGTTTATGATTATTCTACTTAAAATGTGTAAAAATTTGCTTTGTCACATGTGAAGGGCTTTAGTCTTTGTTTAGAATTGCCGTCTGCATGGTGTTTTATGTGTTGGGGCAGGAAGCACAGAAGCAAGTTCCCATTATGAGCAATTCCTTTGTATTAACCATTTTTACACATATATATTAACAAAAAAACTTCTTTTGTCATATTTGTGATGTTATTAGGTTTTGGAATCACAGTCTTTCTTGCATTTGTCTTTCATGAAAATTGCTTTTATTAAAGACAGCTTAATGATGCATGGTAAATGAATGGGTAATTTGTATTGCAATACTAGAATCAGATAACAAAACCATACATGTTTTTGTATCTGACAGTATAATGCTGAGGATATAAGTGGCATATGTCAGTTTTGCAAATCTGCGTATTTGTTCTGCTTCCATTGCTTAATTAATTTCAGTGTGTGTTCTCACCAAGGTGGTGATGTGCATGATGGTTGTGCCCATTTAATATCAGATGCAGATGACATTTTGGAAACAGACATTAGCCACTTTTGCTTATGGATATATATTCAGTCTAAAACTGGACATTTTTAATCTGATCAAATCTCTTTCAGTTTTTTAGTTCCAGGTGTTTTGTGGCAAAGTTTCAGAGTAATACATTGAAAAGTATTACACAGTATTTGGGCGACTGGATGTCAGAAGCAAAAATACATGTAAAGAGGCTACAATATTTTTGGGGGCAAAGATACACATGCAAAGTGGAAAATGTGCTTGCTTCCGCATATAAAAGCATGAAGATAGTGTGGAAACTAACCTTGAATCCAAGCTGTGACTAGATCTGCTCAGCAATGCTAATTTTCTTGTTAAACCTCATGCTAACCTATACAGTAAGACTTCATTAACTCATAAAAAGTAACGTTAAATATTTGAAGTGTGCGCTGTGGCAAATGTTCAGAGATTACTTAGGTTCTGCTGTTCTTTGTTTGTGTCACCATTCAGGGAATAGCCTAGAACGGTATCTGTGAATAACTGTAATTCAAATTGTTTCATTCAATGTTACTCATGATTTTTACTTTTTCTTTCTTTTTCAGGTTTTAAATTGATTTTCAGTTGTGACTTTGTTTCTAATGATTAATTAATCTTAACATAATGTATCGCTAAACATGCCTTCTGGCACAAAATGGTGTTTTATCTAAACAAGGTTATGAATGACTACTGGTGTGAATGATGTGTGTTGTAGTATGTGAACTTTATGTATAGGTAGAAATATTGATGTGTTTATCTTTGAGCAGCATTAATTATTGAATGTTCTTTGCATGAAAACAGGTTTGTGGCAGGTATGTTCACATATTTCTAGCTCAGTAATGTGGTTATGAAAATGTCACTTTCACTTTGCATTATGTTGATGGAAGGGAGTCCAGTTTGAACTGACCATCAAATCTAAATCTCGCTGCTTTGAGATGCATCACGCTGCATGCAGGTGGAGGTAGTGCCATCTATTATAGAGGTTTAGTCTTGTTGGTCAGACCATGGTGATTTATTAATTATTATAATAGGACAGAAATAGACAGTTTTTTAAAACGGGGGGCTGAAAATTTATACTAAAGCCCATGTTTTGGTGTCCATTAAGCACAGTTATGAAGTTGAATTTATCGGTGAGTGATTTTGTTATTTTAACTCATTTTTAAATCATTGTTTATAAATGATAAAAGATGCTTAAGACAAACTTTCTTTTAATTTGATGAGTTTTAAAAATTGCATATGAAACAAAATGAAGTGAATGATTGGCATTATTTGTTGACCATCTCTTGTATTTAACCCCTTGTGTTGGAACATCAGCATCAATTTATACTTATGGTCACTTCAAGTAACCTAGATTTAGTAATTTAACTTGTCATCAGCAGATGGCACAAGAATCTTATTCCTTGAACTTTCATCACGATCACATATTGGTTGTGAAATAGTTGAATATATAATAATGCTGTTTTCAGTATTTTCTTTCTCATTCATTTTAATGTATTTGGTGTTATTATTTTTTGGCTGCTGTACAGTCACACAGAAAATGTAAATGACCATTCCAGGTACAGCAGTAAACTGTCTAAATTGCAACACAGGGGGTTAAGAGGAAAAGATTACTACTATAATTAGCTTGCTGGTAGTATCTCTGAGGTTCAGTGCTAGACACATTAATTAGATGTTACTTTCTAGACCTGCTGAATATTTAGCAGCAAGAATTAGTTTGCATCTTTTCTGTGCCTTGGCATTTAGAGTTCATACTGTATCTTGGCATAAAGGTTCAACATTTTATCATGGATTATATTTTAATGTTTTAAAAGCTAATTCAATACAAAACATTTGGACGTTTATTTTAAGTTCTGGAATCTCAAATATACAGCGATGCAGAGGAATTGTTTCACAAATAAAACATTAATAGACTGAATGCAATAAAATAATTTTAAAATATTTGTTTCTATCCTATTTTCTTGTGATTTGAATACATTTGGGAATTGATTATTGGGACTAAAACCATTCCTTTGTGTTAAATGTAGCAAGCAGTGGAAGAAAAGTATAAGCATTGTGATGAGACATTGTCAAAACTTCTGACCTGGATTCGAGAAGTGGAAGACAAGTTGGCAAACCAGGATGTTGCCCAAGAAGATGCAGAAGAACTCCATAACCAGATCAACATCATGAAGGTGATTGTTTTTTTCTTTACTGTTAATCGCTGAGATAGTTACCATCTGAATAAAAAGCGTAGTAGGAAGAGTTAAGTAATGATGGTGATAATCGTACTGCTAATAATAATATGTCTGGTCCTAAAATTATGCTTAGTTTTACTCAACAAAGCACAAATTAATTTACCTTTTAAAAACTGCTTTATCATCACCATCATTGTTGGTATCATCATTTTTGGACCATCTTACAGGTATCTATGAGCTGAGCCAGGATCAGATATGTTCATGGGACTTATCACATAGTAGCTTATGGGAAATACATTTGAAATCATTTAAGTACTATTATTAAAATTGTGTCAACTCTATTCTTTATATCTTCATTCAGTCGGTCTCACCAGCATTCTTTTATTCACTTTTTGATTGTTTGTCACGAGTCTTTCGACTGGTTTGATGCTGTCCTCCATTTTTGCCTATCTTGTGCCAATCTCTTCATTTCCACATATTTTTTTCAGCCCACATCCTCAAAAATCAGTGTCACATATTTCAATCTTTGTCTCCCCGTACACTCTGAACCCCCCCGAGGAGGAGAAGATTGCCAGATTACGTTACTGAGGCCACTATCATCCCAGGCCGGGAGGTGGTACGGCTTGGGGAGGGTAAAGCGGTGAAAAGTAATAAAAGAAAACCAAATGAATCTACTTCGAATAATCGAAGTATATTATTTAATAAGAAATATTTAAATATAAGATAAAAGGAACAAGACACCTTTCAGGGCTCAAACTCCGGCCGGGTATCCGACTCCAGATACCCAACTCAACCCCCACAAACCCTGACTTGCCTTCCGACTTTCTCCTCGAGTCGTGCTCTCTCCGGCGGACACACACAGACTGTCCTTCTGCCCTGCTGTCTCATCAGGGTCTCGATGCCGCCGACTCCAAAGAACTTTGAGAGGGGAGATAAGCCACTCCGAGCCATGAGGCATGGCCATATTACAGCTATGGCATGCGACACTGTTGCAGCAAAACTACAGAAGTAGTTTACACTGACATTGGATTCCGGAAAGTTCGAATGAACTTGATCAGACACACCGCATAGAAGCCACAACGCGTCTACAGATGGCAGTTTTGCACGGAATACTTGAATGTGCTTGCCTCAGAACGTGCAGACGCTCCCATCCGCATCTTATAGATAACCTCAAGCAAAACAAAAGACATTCTATCTGCAGTATGTCACGGACCACTCTCTTGTAACAGCGGCAGAGCAGGCCTGTAAGTCTGGCAGTGGCTTCCTCTCTGCTGGAAACACCGTCAGACTGAAGAACCTACTTTTCGCGGTTGAGTGGAATATATATACAGGTAGGACTCGGTTTACGCCGGGGTTAGGTTCCTGAGATTTCCGGCGTAAAATGAAGCAAAAATATAATGGGAACATATGTAAATACATTCGGTTCCGTTCCAAGATTTTCAGTAATCAACACAAAATTCTTGAAAAATGTTTTATTTTATGAAATTTACGTATTGAAATTTGTAAAAAAAAAAAAAATACTTCTTTAAGAACGATAGAATAGATGTCTGTTTGGTTTTCTTCTTTTCTCAACACATACATCACAGGTTTCAAATGTTTGCATCTCCAAGACATTACGAATACTGCACTTGGTTTTATCTCCATCCCTTTTGTCACTTCATATTACACCAAACCTCTTCTCTTTAAGTGAGGCTGGAATTTTCTCAGCAAGGACAAGCGGATTCATTTCCACTCCAATGAGTTCATCCCCAGTCAGCCAATCCACATATACAGGATGCTTATATTTTCCTTGATTACAACATCTCGCCTCGAGGACCGACACAACAATGCCAAAGGCATTTTCATACAGTTATGACATATTCATTCAATACTCTACAGCACTGTATCTAAACATCATATCTATAACACTCTCCAATACTTAAACTAAATATTATATCTATTACATGTCCATACCTTACTCTACGGTACTTAAATCGATGTCATTTAATCGAGGTTGTAAATAACCAGCAAGTACTGCGTATTTCAGGAAATGATCCGACATTTTCAAACCAGATTGTTTAGAGTATCTGTCCTGATAGATCGAACATTTGGCTATGCTTTGCTTGCTAGCTGACCAAAAATTCCTTCGAAAGGCTAATATGAACTGCTCATAATTGCTTATGGTCGGGGATACAGTCGCTATCCACTCCACAGCTAAAGGATCAGTAACAGAGCGCAATGCAATTGCAAGGTGGAATGGGGGTGGTACAGCCTTTAAGCGGAAATAATCATCCAATTGTCTCAGGTGGGCAATCGGATTAACCTTTTCACTGTCATGAAAGTGAGGAAGGGTTAAGTCCGACGGA
The DNA here is from genome assembly GCF_000696155.1 of Zootermopsis nevadensis. The sequence continues at coordinate 925,404 of NW_019059894.1, forward strand.
GCTATAAACTGACATAGATTATAAACTTGAGATGGCGGTACGTTTACAGTCGATCCACGAGAAACATAGCTATTACATGGCGCTGGGTGGTCGCAACTCAGTCCATTTCCATCGCCACCAGCTACTCCATCAATTACATCATTATTACCGTTATTCTTGGCACGGTCACAAGCTGACAGACTCAAAACTTGGCTTCCATCAGTGGATTGTAATGACCTGGCCTCACAATTTACTGATGGACTTTCTGATAACCTCCCTTTTAAATCATTTAATTCAACAGTCATGCGTTCAAACTTTTCCCGACTTGATTTTGATTGACTTTATTTCATGACTGACTTGACGCTTTGCTTCACTCTGCCAAGATGTCACCTCATTCCTTAAACTAGTTCTTACTTCAGTAATGTTATTTTCTATGGCATTCATCCTCTCATCAGAGCTTTCCTTATTGGCTACAATTTGACACACCATTTCATCTAATTTGTGGTCCACGTCTCCGACCATATCTCTGATAACTCCCTTGGTATCATCAACTATCCGGTCAACTTTCCCTTCCACCTGCTTTGATAGGATGTTAAACTGGCATTTCATACCCGCTAATTCCTTGTTTTAGTCGGATTTTACTTGTTCTACCGCCCTGTATAATTTAGTACTCTCCTGTTCAAATTTCTGAGTCAGTTCTTCATTTCTTGGTTATTTGTTGGGCGCCAGTGGACATCTTGTGTCCACGAGAGATGGTTGCTCAGGGTAGCTCCAGCCGATAGCACTCGAGTCGTGCTCTCTCCGGCGGACACACACAGACTGTCCTTCTGCCCTGCTGTCTCATCAGGGTCTCGATGCCGCCGACTCCAAAGAACTTTGAGAGGGGAGATAAGCCACTCCGAGCCATGAGGCATGGCTCAACTCCTTCCCTTCAACTGTTCCTTCCATTACCAAATTAACCAATCCTGGGTGCCTCAGAATTTGCCCCACCATCCTATCTCTTCTTGTAAGATTTTTCCATAGACTTCGTCCTTCGCCTATCCTGTCTAAGACCAGCTTATTTTGTACTTTATCAGTCCACTTAATTTTCAGCATCCTTCTATAGCACCACATTTCAAATGCTTCTGTCGTTCTCTCTGGCTTTCGCACTGACCATTATTTCGCTTCCATATAGCGCTGTGCTCCAAACATGTGACTTCGGAAAAGTCTTTCTTAATTCCAAGTCACCATCTTCATTTTTTTTTAATTGTTACCCATACAGAGTGGATGTCCATATTGTATATCCTTAATTTGACTAAGTTTTTTTTTTTGTCTTTTATTTTAAGATATTACCTGATGGTCTAGTTTTGAATTTCTTTTGCTTGTTTCTTAATACTCTTTAGGAATTTTCTCATGTTTTTAACCTGTTTTATCTCAGTTTTCTGTGCTTTCAACTTGGCTATTTAATGGACACATGATTATTACTTTGGAGGGCATAGATTTTATTCCTTTTATTGTCCTTATTGGTTCAGCAAGTGAAGGATGACTTGGACTCCCACTTGAGACCAGTGTCATCATGCCTGGACCAGATACGGCAGGTGGTTGCATCAGGTGGTGATGTTCTGTCTAGTGATGAAGTGTCCACCCTTGAGAAGAACGGCCACTCACTCAAGACCCGTTATGATCGTGCTGTGGACAGGACAGACAGGTTACTCAAACGTCTTACTGCCGCCTATGATGAGCTCAGCAAATTTAGGTGTGTTTAGCAACTTGATTTTGTGGCATTTCAAATTACTGTGAAACCTGCATGTGAACATATACAAAATTTCTGAATGAATATTTAGACACTAATGGATCATCATGCTTCTTCCAGAAATGAACTTTCTACATTCCGTGCATGGCTTGATAAGGCCCGCCGAACTTTGGAGGATAAGGAGAAGTCTCTTTCCAACTTGAATAAACTGAACACCAATGCAGACAGCACTAGGGAGTTTGTAAGTGATGTTATTGCTCACCAGGCTGACTTGCGCTTCATCACTATGGCAGCACAGAAGTTTGTTGATGAATCTAAGGTATGTTGATAGCATCTCCAGTAGTTGGGAGGTTAACCTTTGGTAATTGATAGAAATACAGAAACAATTATACATTTTACAGTTTCACAAGATCAGTGGGAATGAATATGCAAGCAGTAGAACAGGTATACCCTTTTCTTTTGTGAAGACTTTATTATGGAGCACTTGAGAGCAAGACTACATAGTTCAACAGAAATCCTATGGATGCAACATGTACCTTCAGCAGATAGCTTGCGCAGCTTACATTTGTTTCTGTTACAGGAATATCTTACGTCATTGAATGAATTCCGAACAAGCCTACCGCAGCGGTTACCTCACATTCAGCCTTCACAGGACTCTGTTGTACGAAATGAAGTGTCAGCAGTCACAGCACAATATCGTGATTTGCTGTTTCGTGCCAATGGATTGTCAGACCGGTTATCTGGTGTGGGCGGGCGCCAACGAGAGTACCGTGATGCCCTGGACAAGGCTCGTTCATGGTTGCGTGAAGCTGAACCAAGAGCTAATAAAGTTCTCTCAGAGCCCATTGGAGCTGAACCCAAGACTGTGGAGGAGCAACTGAACAAAGCCAAGACATTAAACAATGAATTTGTGGCCCAAGGAAGGCTTGTAGATGCAGCAAAGCAGGTAAGTCAGCTTTCTCTTGTTCCTAATTCTAGACATCAATGCTTAAGAAATTGAATTGATTTTTAGCGTGAATTTGTTAATTTCTTGTACGATATTTTACTTGTAGTTGTGCTTGGATAATCTTCAACATTCAGTATTTGTAGCTCAAAATGGGAGAAATTGTCCTTGTTTTTAAAGAAAATTTACAGATAATGGAGTTCATAAATAAAGCAAGTGAAAGTTATAGTCTGTATATTGGAGTAGCATCAATAATCAGTAACTAAATTAATGTTTGCATGAACTGGAAACACTGTCAGAATTTATTATCTTGTGTTCCTTTAATATTGATTGCTTGTGATAATAAAGTAAATGGAAACGCTGACTAATAACAAAAAACTTAGCTGGACTTTGCTGAGAAGCACCATACGTGTCTTCCAACATAGTAATTTTCTTCCAGTAATCCCATTAATTTTTTATCTTCAGCAACAAGAATCTGGAGAAGGTCAGGCTGGTAGCTTATTTCAGTAATGCTGTTTCATTAAATATTAAATAGAATGAATGTGTTGAGCTTGGATTTAGTGGGTGACTACCATGGAGTAACTTTCCATTTTTTTTAAATTCTGGTATGTGGGAGTTAAGAACATCTGTCCATTCTTAATTTGCTCTCTTTGTACAGAGTGTGGCAGCACTGTTGAGATCTCTGGAAGGTCAGCAGACTCCTGGAGAGATGGCTGCTTTAGAGTCACCTGTTGTGGAGTTGGAAGCCAAGTACAACCAGTTGTCTGATGCACTGGCTGATAAATGCCGTGCTCTTGACACTGCACTTGTTCAGAGTCAAGGTGTACAGGATGCTCTGGATGGACTGATGCAATGGCTTAATGCCACAGAAAACCAACTCAAGTAAGTCTGGTCTATGAATTCTTCACTTGAGATGCATTAAATGTAGGTACTACTTTATTTTCTCATAGACATTCCTACTTCATGCTGCAGACTTATTGTGTAATAAGAGGGTTATTACATAAATTGTTCATAGATGGCTGTATTTGGGTTGTAGCACCTTGTAGTCTGGTAAGTTCACAAATGTTTTAGAGGTGTGTGCTGCCCCCATCATCAGGGTGATGAGTACCACCAGACTACATGGTGCTACAATGCAGAAGACAGCCATCTTTGGATGCACTGCCATGAAAACCTCAAATCATACGTTATTGTTTATGTTCCCCTGTCCATTTGATTGATTGATTGATTGGCAATCTAGCAGTACTGTTTTAAATATACAATGTATGTGGTGTCATTTATATGGAAAGTTTATGAATGGTGAGTAATGAAGGATTTGGAAGGTGATGGTTGTGCCTAGTTGAAGGCACTTATGGAATTTATATGAAGCAGCTCAGGAATACCAAAAAAAGTCTTCAGTCAGAATATCTGGTAATCTGGCTGGGATTTGAACCAGGTAGCTCCGGATTACTAGTCCATAGTACCTTCTGGATTAAATTAAGTGGAGACAGATGATGGCACATTAGGTGAAAGTACAATGGTTGTCATGTTGTGTAGATCACTCATGCGGCCTGCTAGCCTACAGAAAGAGCGTTTGGAGGAACAGCTTCGGGAGCACCGCTTGTTGCAGTCAGATGTGGACAACCATCGCCCAAGTGTAGAGAGTGTAGCACAGTCAGCACAAGAACTGGTTGCCACTGCTAGTAATGCACGTCTTGCCAAGAAGATTGAGACAAAGCTACGTGATGTCACTACCAGGTAATTAATTTAGGTTCTTAGGATGTTATGTTTAAATGTCACATGCTTTGCTCAAGCGTTACATCAGGAAGTTTTACTCTGTACATTACATGTTTTAAGTTTTCACATGTACATTTCCTGTTTACATCTGAATTATGTGTGGGAAGAATGTGGGAGGGTGTCAATGTACATTTGGGTTGTGTAGAATAAAATGACCAAGAGTAAGGACATAGGGATGTTTTTGATACAAGACATGAATGTGAATGTTTTTCAGACTATTAGTGCATCTGGTATAGAAATTTTTGTGCTTTAATCTTGCTGAAGGTATGTGCTTTACTGTTTTTGAGGATTGTTTCTCACAGAAAGAATAATTATGAATTACAGTACATGACAAGGTGAAATTATATTTAATGTAATGGAATAATACATTTCATCCCATTGTATGTGGTTTGTCTGAAATATGGGTTTAAGTCAGTATTAATACAAATGTAATCCCAAGCTGTTTTCAGGTAGGAATAATTTGATTGTTTCAGTATTAAGGGTAGGAATTTGCTCATTGCTCTTGACATTTGCATTTCTTGTAGGTTTGACAAGTTACTGGACAGAACAGTGAAGCGCAGTGAACTGCTGGAAGAAGTGCACTCTGCGCTCATTGTGTTCTCAAATGCCACTGTTCAGTTTGAGTTGTGGTACTGTGAACTTCTCGATGCCATTGAGTCTCGAGATATCTTAAAACTGGAAATTGCTGCGTATGCAGTTAAAATAGATGAAATTGTTGCTAAACGTGATGCTAAGCAAGGGGAGTTTGATGATGTTGTTCACAGTGGAAAGAACCTGGTTGCCAAGAAAGATGTGACAGACACGGTTCCAGTCAGGGATAAAATAAAGGTATCTCCAAAAAAATCATTCAAGATTTCTGACATGATACTTCCTTTGTTTCTTTTGTTCTTTAATCTCTTTCTGTCTTATTTTTGCTTTGTTGTGCTGAGACTTTTTTTTTAGAAAGCATCATTAGTTAACAGGACTACTTAAGTCTATGAGTATTTTAAGAAAAGTTTGAGGAAGATTTAATGTTTAGTGTTGATTTATTTTTGCTACTTTTTTCAGGCTTTGGAAGGCCAGTGGAAGGATCTTAATTCTCTTCTGGAAGATAAACAGAAGTTAAGTAAAGCCCGGGCTGAACAATTAGGTGCCTATGAGAAGTTGCGTGACCAGGTTCTAGAGTGGCTGGCAACCATGGAAACTCGAGTGTTGCGACTTGAACCTGTAGCTATTGAAATTGAAACACTCAAGCGACAAACTGAACAATTGAAGGTATAAGTCCATGATTACACATACCCCATTCTTTTAGATTTTCTGGGAATTATTATCCAAAATATCTGTTCTCATTTTGTTCTTTTTTGTCAGTGAAATGAGATTTTGAGCTTGTGAGGACAAATTGGCTTGGTTGTTTATATAATTGTTCCATCCATTGCTGAATTGCAGCCACTGATGAAGGAATACAGGGATTATGGTAATACCATTGACAAAGTGAATGATCTCGGCAATATGTATGATGGACTTCTGAGAGGTGAGAGGCCAGAAAGTCCACCACGCAGGCGTAGCTCAGCCTACAGCCCCACAAAGAGAACTTCTGCTACAGCCAGTCCATGTAAGTTTGTTTCTGAGCGTAACCATTTCCTCGGATTTAATCAGCATGTTTAAATTCTACAAACTGAGTGTTACCATACTTTTAAGAGACTCAGTTAGGGTGTACACAGGACATACCATTTGTAGCAATGGTTGTCAAAAGAGTGCTGATGTATCTTGTGGCTAACCCCCCTGTTTTATACTTTTTCATGAATCAGATTGATTTTTGTGTGATATTGAATGTTAATTTAAATTGATGATAAGACATTCCAGAAGAAATGTTTTTCTCCTTTGTTTACAGTGCGTAGAACATCTCAAGAGGTAAGGTCTCCCTCACCAACTAAATCAAGTAGTGGTGGTTTCTCTGTCCAGAGTCCAGTCTCTCCAGGTGGCTCTAGTGGATTTAGCAGTCGCCGTTCCTCTCAGGATGGTTTCCATCTTGAAGGTAATTTTTATTTCATCACATTGTAACTAATATCTTGCATAGTTTCTGTATTACATTTATTAATTGCATGACTTTTAATTTGCTGTTAAACTGTTTTGAAAGCTTCTTACTATAGTTCTTAAATTATAAGGAGAATCCTTGCAACTGTGCTAGCAATATATGCAGTAATCATAAAATGTCCTCTGTGTTTTATCTGGGTCCATGTACTATTACATTGCATATTATTGCACAACTTTTAATCAGGTTATTCTGTGGTGTATTAATGTGAAAGATGATTTTTATGATTCTGATTGTGATGCCGTATGGACTTGTAGGTAGATAACAACATTCCAGAGAGACTACTTATTGTCTATATGGACTTGTTGGATATGGATAAGAACATTCCAGAGAGACTACTTATTGTCTCCATCTTCAGGGCCGAGATTCCCATATTTTCTCCTTAAGAGCTGTAAGACATTGCAATTCTTGACATTTACAGAACTGTCTCCAGTACAACAGCAGTTAACAGAAATCAACAACCGTTACGGTCTGCTGGGAGTGCGTCTCTCAGATCGCCAAGCAGAGGTTGACAGCATTCGTGAAGAGGTGAAGAAACATTTAGATAACCTGCGAAGTCTTGGTCAGTTCTTAGACAAAGTTCAACGGAATCTCCCAAAGGAGACTGTTCCACACACTAAAGAAGATGCTGATAAGACGGCCAAGCAGATGAAGAGCATAGTGGAGGATATGTATGAGAAACAGTCCCTACTGGACAGCACCAAGAGCCAAGTGAATGACTTGTTGCGCCGAAAACCAGGGGCTCTAGGTGCTGACACATTGCAAGATGAGCTAACAGACGTAGTTTCACGTTGGAAGAACCTTCACGATCGATGCAAGGATAGGTATGTTTTGCTAGTATTAGTATTTGGAAAGTGTGACTTTTGTATATTTTTAATGAGAGACATTACATATTTTTCAGGCATTCAGAGTTTCTGTAAAATGTGGTACTGTTAACACAGTAAATTTCTTAATTCTTTCCTCTTTAAATACTGCTAGTTTTAGTGACTTTAAAATTTGTGTACTACAGTGGAATACAAAGACAAGAATCCCTGACATTTATGTAGTGTGAAGAGTTTTATAAAATTTGCTTTGTGTTTGCAATAAATAAACATCAAAGTACATGTGGTATGCAAAATTGGAAATGTTGGGTTTATAAAATACGTGTTTTCCATTTTATTTGGAAACGTTGGATTTATAAAATACGTGTTTTCCATTTTATTTCTCCTTTTGCAGAATCAAGTTTATGGAAGACATGAAAGATTTCCATGATACTCATGATAACTTGAGTGGGTGGTTGAGTGCTAAGGACCGGATGATGATGGTTCTGGGTCCAATCTCATCAGATTCACGCATGGTGCAGAGCCAAGTGCAGCAAGTGCAAGTATTGAGGGAGGAATTCCGTACCCAACAGCCACAGTTGTCACATCTCTCAGAAGTAGGTGAATCTGTTCTTGCTCGTCTAGATCCTGACACACCTGATGCTCAGCGTGTGTCTGGACGCCTCACATCCATATTGCAGCGTTGGGCTGACCTTCTGGGTCGCCTGGAGGAACGAGCAGACAGCTTGGGAGCTGCTGCTGATACAAGCCGAGAGTTTGACGCAGGTCTGAATAGGCTGAAGGATGGACTGCAAGGAATATCTGACCAACTGGATGATCTGCCACTGGACAAGGATCCAGAAGAACAGCTGAGGAAGTTAGAAGTGAGTGTTTGATCTCATTTTCAGCATGACATGGCTTATCCATGAGTTTTTGATTCAGGGGAATGGCCTGTAGTTTTAAAGGACAATTGTGAATGTATTAAGTAACCAGAGAATCAGCAGCTAAGAATTTAGATTTACATGGCAATGTTTACACAGTGTAGTATTCTGAGTTGTAACACTGTGTTGCTTGAAGAATATACTGATGCATTGGAATGATGCACTTGACCCTGAAGATGGAGGCAGTATATTTGTTCAGAAAATTGGAACCATCTTCCAGTAAAATAGAGTATTATGTGCTTAACAGATAATTTGTTGTGATTTTACACACAATTTCATTATTGGACAGATTTTTTGGCACAGCAGAAACCAGGAGTTTTTGTCCCGATTGTTAGAGTAAGTTTGTATATGTAGGTGGGTAGTGATGTAACCACCAGTAGTAAAATAAATCCTATCATTCTATAGAATTTGGAACGTCAACTAGAAGGTCAGCGTCCTCTGCTAGCTGATGCTGAAGCAGCAGGAGCACAGTTGTGTGAAGTGCTGAGTGATGCGGCCTCCCGCGCAGAAATTCAAGCCAAGTTGGCAGCCGTAGGCAAACAGTACAACACTCTCCAGAAGAAGCTTGATCACCGTAAAGCAGAGATGGAAGGATTTCTGAGGTAACCAAATTCAAATGCTGCAGTTAAAGATGGTTATATTATCACAATTATTAAAATTTACCTATATTCTCTTGGCACTGGATGCAACAGTTAATGTTGAGCCGATGTTTTGCTGCTACTATGAAGCCCATACTGGAGATATTGGGAACAACCCATTCTTCAAGTGCCTGAGCACTGCGGGTCCCAACTTTTCGTTGGCTTGATCTATAGACATTTTGGACGAGGGATTGGCCCGTCGCAAGGCCTCTACCTGTACACAGGACAACACAACACAGAAAAACACAGACAAACATCCATGGCTTGAGTGGGATTTGAACCCACGGTCCCAGCGACCAAGCGGCACAAGGCCCATGCCTCAGACTGTGCGGCCACTACGGACCCCTATGAAGCCCATGTACATGTTAATACACACATACTAAAACAATATTATATGGTAGAACTATGAATTTTGTGGACTGTTATGAAAACAGTAATGAATCTTTGAGTTCCATAAAAGCTGGGGAATTTCTTGACTAGCTGAGCAGTTATTGTCTTCTTAAGAATGGCTTCGCTCCATGGAGTTTGAAATGGTTAAGTAGGAATAAGATGGTTAAATGGAAATCTGCATGCTCTCTGAGAGCTTTTGGAATATTTCAACAATGTGAATGGAAGCAGGGTGTCTCTTTTACTATTTCAAAAATTTTGAATTACTGAGTCTTATTTGCTACATTTTAAAATTTAAAAGGATCCAGACTTATATTACTTTTCTTTTTTGTGACTGGGTAGGTAAAATACATGCATCTGCTATCACTTTGAACACTTGCTCATGTTGAGAGTGAAATGTGATGCTGTTAGCTTAGCTGCAGAATTGTTCCATGTGTTGTCATATAAATTTCTCTTCCTTTGCCTGCAGCTTCGTGGTGCAGTAAATCCAAACTTCTAAGTTTTATATTTTAGTCACAAAATACGCAAAACAGATAATTTTGAAACTTACACAAATTATGATTAAGGTAGAAGAATGTTGGTACAAAAAGAGCCTGACGCTGCCTCAACAACCTACAGTTTTTAACTAATAGCTAATGATTTACTGTTAGTGTTGTCAGAGTTACCATCATCCAGATGAGAGCCACTCCAATTGATTAATTTCATGTGATCAGCACTTGTTAGTCTCTGTCATCTTAGAAGAATGCAACTTCCTTTCATTTTCACTTTTTCTATTTCTGCAGTTACAGGCTGTGTTTATAATAAATGTAATGACTGCTGAGAGTTCATAGTAGAAATATTTCTATAGATACAATCATTACTGTAGCTGTATCTTGTTTCTTGCCAAATATTTATATTTTTCTTTTTCTTTTAAGGGATGGTCGTCAGTTTGAAGCATCCTGTGCCAGAACTCTGGGTTGGCTGACAGATGAACTTGGTGGAATGTCAGAGAGACTCCTTGTATCTGCTGACAGGGATGTGCTGCAGCAGCAAGTGGACCATCATGAGGTAATGTATCCTATTTTGCCTTCTAACTCTTTCACTGATATGATTGTAACTGTTCCGCCACATGTGCATTGTGGATGGAACAGTAAGATTACTACTGGCTAATGCACAGCCTAGTAACACATATTTTTGCTAACAGTGAAGGTATTAATTAAAATATAAAGTTGCTTTCATATTGATGTCTTCATGCACGTACCATATTGGAGCCACTCCTTTTAGAATTTGTTTAAGAACACCATGTTACAGAAATGTAAGGCCTGCATGAGTGTTACGAAATTGAAATTAAGACTTAAGAAAAAGAAAGATTTTTTAGAAGATAAATTTGTTGTTTTGTTTATTAACATGCAGTTTATTTAATGACACTGTCAGTAGTTCAGAATATATAGTGTCAAATTATAGGATGATTAAATTAATGATGAATTAGAGAGAGTATGGGAGGAAGTATTTATGGCTAAATTTAAGGTGGTGGTGTGATTTTCTGGGGGGACTGAGGGAAACCACAAAGAAAACTTGTCAGGATAGCCATTCTTTGGGCCATGATTTGAACTCTGGACTTCCAAATATGAAGCAGGAGTGCAAACCACTAAGCTTCGATGTTCAGTAATTTGCTGTTTTGATTTTTCTCTTGTGAATAAAGACTTTTTTTTACAGAATAATGGTTAACCCAATTGGCATAATATCATCCCTTTGGTCAGCAGCAAATTATTCAAACTATTCTTGATCAGATGTTGTGTAGTAGTTAGAGTCCTTCATATTCAGGAAAAACCTGTGTATAGTAGTTCGAGTCCTTCATATTCAGGAAAAACCTGTTGTACGAACTGATATTTTTCATGGTTTCTTGCAGTCTCAACAGGCAAATGCTGAAATGGTGCCTTAAAATAGGTCATGATTTCTTTCTGCTGTCTTCCCAAATCACTGTTAATAACCATCAGTATTTTCTCCTTTGACTCTACATAGCTTATGCATTTGAAACAGTGTTGTTGTAGAATATCCTTAATATATATTTCTACAGGAGGTCTTGTTGATTTTGTGAATTTATTTTTTAGCCTGTTTATAAAGATGTAATGAGCAAGGAGCATGAAGTGATAATGCTGCTCAACAAGGGTCGTGACATGCTTTCCCGGTCAGCATACCGTAACAGTAACAGCAGCGGTGGCAGTGACACACGTAACCTTCAACGTGATATAGACAAGATACAACAGCAATGGGACAGACTGCGCAAAGACACTGTTGACAGACATACTCGGCTTCAGACCTGCATGGTGAGAAGACAGTTCATCTTTTGGTGCTGTAATTGTGGTGTTCTCTCCATGTATTCAACTGAGAAGAATGTTATAAGATTTAATAAAAATTAAATTTTGTTTTGTAAATTTGAACTAGGGATGGCTCAGTCATTGAAGAGACTTTAGTCATGTTTTGGTTAAGATTGGTTAACAGTATGAGGTACTTCACATAAACACATGCACAGAAATGACTGGGTGTGGAATCTCCACTTGGGGAATTCCCAGCTAGCTCCACATCCACTTGAAGTAATCAGCCAGAAAGGCAGTAGACTCTCTGCCCATGCAGAAGTCATTGTTGTAAGACAACTCTGATGTCACTGGTGTCATTTGCCAGGGTCTGAGGTCAAATTTTGGTGAACACACCAGAATTACCATACTAGAATTGTTATGGTATATGTACACATCCTAACCTGTTATGTATAAGAAGGGCATAATTTGAAATATTTTATTTTAATTGCTAAAATGGAATCTTTGCACTTTATACAGTGATTGCTGATAAGAGAAATTTGTATGTAATTTCTAGGAACATTGCCGCAAGTACTACAGAGCACAAGAGAGCTTCTTGCCATGGCTGATTCAAGCAGAAAATAAGTTAGAGACTTTGCAGCCTGCCAGTTTTAAGCGTAAGGATATTGAGCGGCAGCTGAAAGAACTTGGAGCATTCCGTAATGAAGTATGGAAGCATTCGGGTGAATACGAGAATCATAGGATGCTTGGGGACACATTTGTTGCAGCTTGTGACATAGACAAGGAAGTTGTCAAAAGTGAACTGACAGCTACCAAGCAGCGTTGGGACAAACTTAATAACGGTGAGCATTACTCACTGGTTTTTCCTGTAATCACAAAAAATCAAAATATAGTGAATAGCTGGCGTAACTGAAAATGAACCAGATATCCTGTAAAGAGTAATCTGAAACATTTTGTGTTGGCTCAATCAGTAAAGTATCAGGATTTCAGCTAGGTGAATAGAATTTGATTTGTAACAGAGGCAGGGAGTTTTTAGCCACGACTCATTTTGAGGCCTACCTGGCCTATCCAGTTTATACCATGGACTGCTTACACACAGACACATGAGCATGAAGCTGAAAGGTCACCTTATTTTAGTCCTGGGGTTAAGAATGCATTTTGGTTACCTTCACTCCCCCATAAGTCTTCATGGCATGGTGTTTAATAACAGGGACATCTTTACCTTTCAAATACACTACAGAATTTGTACAATTTAATAGTGTCCTAGTGTAGTTCTACTTTAGCTCATGTCATTAAATGTGATAAAAACATTCATTCTCTATGTGTGACATTTGGTAATATTTCAATTGATGTGCAGCTCTCCCCCCTCCCCATATTTCTCTACAACTCTGTTGCTGTTTTCTTGTATTAGTTATTGTCATCAGTCAGTGGTGATAACTGATCTAGAAGTCAGGTCAAGCAATGCAGAAATGTGGTATTATTAAATTCTCTAACAATCACTATAATATGATGATATATTAATGTCATTATCTGCCATAATCATCTTTATGTTGATTATATTAGGATCATTGTTTTTTGTGATATAGATCTGTTGGAGCGCACTCAGTCCCTGGAGGACACAGCTCGGCGGTTGACTGACTTCGCAGAGAACTTGCGTGACCTTCAGCATTCCCTTCAACGTTGTGAAGACAAGTTGGCTTCACATGATGCTCTAGGTGGAGCTTCTAAAGATCCAAAGTTATTGGAACGAATAAAGGTATGGAATACATGCTGACTGATTCCTGTTATTGAAAATTTTGTAATAAATACAACAGTCTGCAAGAAAATACAGTTTGTGGGTTAACATGTGAACATTGAAACTTAGTTGTGATAAATTCTGTCAACTTTATGAAATTATGATGCTGGGTGCTATATGCAGTGTATTTGGGGCAAAGGATCAGGTTGCTGTTTAATCAGTAACGAGCATGCGGTTGAAGAATAGATGTGGTGAAAAATAGGTTTCCAAGCATTTAGGGCCTACATCATGAAAAGAAGTTCTGGTGACCATGTGATTAAAAGAAGAGGCTTTGAAAAATGTTTTGTTGACCACAACACATTCACCCTGAAGATTATAATTGCAATGTTTATCAGAACATTGGAAAACCTGCAACATTGCATGTGGTTTATCCCCAAAATTTAGACAGGAGATATTTGGAATTATCTGTGCCTCATTTAGTTTTTTAGTATGTTCTCAGTAGCAGTTGTAAATTTAAAATTTCCAAAATCTGGGCAGCACTTCTTTTAGTGCATATTTTATCAGGTTTCTTGTTATTGTCGTACATCATACTTTGCCGATATTCATATTGATAAACAGAAAATCTACCATTCATGTTATATATTTCTAATTTTGTGTGTTGTAAAAAATATAGACACTGCGAGAGGAGACAGGAGGATTGAAGAAGCCACTGCAATCAGTTCGCCAGGTGGCTGGTGACCTGGTGAATTTGGCTGGTGAACATGGTGTTGATGCCTCTCACCTGCAGGATGAAGTGGATAACCTCGCTGATCGACTGGATGACTTGCAGGCCAAGTTGGATGACCGCTGCAGTGAGCTGCAGTCTGCAGCAACAGCAGTCACTCAGTTCAATGTTAGTACTTCACTTGCTGTTGAGTTCAGTGTCATAACATTTTACATTTATTTTTAGGAGACCCAGACTTAAATTTGAGACTGGATTTCCTCCCCCAGTAAACCATGTAACACATTAAGAAATGTTGCAACTGCTTGTTCTCAGTTTTTCTAATTTATAAAACCCTTCCTGGCATTGTGTTCTCTTCCCAAAACCTTGTAGGCTAAACATTTTGGTTGAGTGTTAGCATTCTTGCTTTGTGTTTTGGAGGTCCTAGGTTCAAATCTTGACCTGGAGAGTAGCTTTGCTTGTTGAGGTTTTTAGCTGTTTCCTCAGTCCCTCCAGGTAAATTATGGTATAGTACCTTAAAATAGGTTACAACTGCTTTTAAAATAGGTTACAACTGCTTCCTTCCACATCCTTTCTGATTCATTGTTCGTTCTACGCTATATAGAAGTCACAATCAGATCTTGCCTGGGACGTGCTTACCTGACTGAGAATGTTTGTAGTTTTTCTCTGTCTCACAATGTGAATGCCAGGATAATACCTTAAAATAAGCCACAGCCCCTACCTTCCAAATCATTATCTGCTTATCACTTATGATCATCTTCCTATCTGATTTGATACCATATAACTTATGTACTTGAGTCAGCGTCATAAAATAACCAAAGACTCAGTCATTTCATAAGACTGTTATAGCCGATAGAATCTTTTTTCCTCTTACAAATTTTAATTTTTCAGATGTGTATCTTTTATGCTGAGAAAGATACGATAATACTGTTACACCTCCAGTTATGCAATTTATGCATTCCTTAATGGAGAGTCATTTTTGCCATGTTGCCTGTTGCTAATCATGTAACTGCATTGAAGCTTTAATTTCTTGTAAAGTTCAATAACCTAGATGTAGATATACATATTCTTCAATGACTTTAAAGTAAAAATATATAAATGAAGAGTCTGTATGTGGAGAAATGGCAGTAATATGAATCATGTTTACTGTATAAGTAAATTTCAGCAGAAAGTCATATAAGTTTTAATAGTTGAAAGGTTTTTTCATTTACAGGACCAGGTGAAAGGGTTAAGCCATGACCTTTCAGACTTGGAGCATGAGCTTGATGCCATGAAACCTCCAGGTCGTGATCTGAAGACAGTTCGAGGACAGTTGGATGATACAGGAAAACTTCTGAAGAAGGTACATTCTCTGAAATTCTTTTTGTTCCACATTGGGACAACCAATTTGAACAGTATATTAATATAATCTTGTCATGGAAGAAATGTAAAATAGATAAAAATGAACTGGGATCATTCATATTACAGTGTTTCTCGTATATCATCATAATACAGTAGATGAACTTTATTTACTGTAACCACTTTTTTCGATGATTGAGGTCTTCCTTGTATAGTTGATAGTGACTTTGTTGCCCAAGAAATGTCATAACTTTTTGGACTAGAAGTTCATTATGAAGTTAAAAAAACCCTGCAATTGGGCTGTATCCCAAGCCAGTTCAGTTTTATCCATATTTTAAGACCCCATTTCTGTAAGGTCTTTTTCAATGTCATCTCATACATTCCCAGATATCTTAAATATTTTTATAATTTTAGGGTTACCCTATGTTACTAATGGTAGATTTCATTCAAGTTTTTTCATCCAAGTTTCTTCCTACATAAGCTGGAACTGCACCACATTTATGGCATTGTAAGATAAGAATTATATTTGTGGTCAGTATATATCCTGTTTAGAATTTAAATTTGAAAAACTTGAAAAATATCATTAAACATGTAATAGAATGTAGGCTTGATTAAAATTGCAACCATAGATAAATAAAGGATGATCACAATTATTTTGTATTGGACCTCTGACAAGTGTAAATTATAAGGCAGTTTAGTTGAGTACCTATAGGTATAAAAATAGTTGTGCCAGTTCAAGTGGAAGGCATTGACATTAGAGGTGCTAATACATAGCGATTAAACTTTGTCATGGGCCTTCTGCTTTCTGTTTTCAGATAGCAAAGGCTGCAGATGATGTTGCCAATACAGTTTCTGCAGGGGAGCATCTTGTAGACAGTGGATTTGCTCCTGATACAACAGCAACGCGTGAACAAGTTGAAATGCTGCGACGACAACTTGGTCGCCTGGATGAACGCGCTAAGTCCCGAGAAGAAGATCTTGACTCAACATTGGGAAGGCTTGAATTGTTCTATCAGATCCATTCTGCAGTTACACAGGATATAGCAGAGGTGAATTAAAATATTTCTGTACTATCAGAATTTAATTTCATTAATTCATATAACAGCTTACATGAATCAAGTATTGTCAGTTACTGTGAAGAGGATATCAGTGTGATCTGAATTAAGATGTATCAGTTACTTTTAACGGGATAGCAATATCAGAATGACATGAAATGGTTAGTGTCAGTTTCTTTTAAAGTGGTAGCAGTATTATGTGAACTAATTTCTGCCATTACTTTGAAGAAGACTGTAATGTAATAAAGTTGTGTGATACTTTGAAGAGGACTCCAGTTTTATAGCATTTATGTTTTAAGTTTCTTTGAAGAATATGATAATGTAATGCAAATTCTTTCAGTTACTTTGAGTAGGTTATCAGTGTGATATGATTTAAGATGTGTTTTATGTTGAATAGGATAGCAGTTTGATATGAAATGAGTCATCAGTTTGAATGGGTTAATTTTGTGGTATGATTTGCAGGCCAGTGAAAGAGTTCGTGAACTGAAGCCGGTTGGTTCAGAAGTAGAAAGCATCCGGGCACAGCAGGAGGAGTTCAGGGCATTCCAAGCTTCCAACATTGAGCCTCTGGCACACCAAGTGGAAGACTGCAACCGGCTGGGGCAGGGACTCATCCAATCAGCTGCAGGAGGTGTTAACACTACAAGCCTTGAGAAGGACTTGGAGAAGATGAATGACAAATGGAATGACCTCAAGGACAGGGTAAGAAGTTTCTTTAGTTTTGATGAAGATATACAGTAACATTTTGTTACAGCATACATAAAATTAATGTGTGTTTAAAGTTTTTATACATTCTATTAATCCTTGGTAAGAATCTAAAATAGAAATGTGAAACTTTCAATCTGTTATACTTAATTTGTATCATAGATTTTATTGTAATATATAAAATGTTTGGAATTAAGCAAGCATTTTTGTACTTCAGTATATGTACAGAACAATTTATTCTTTTGAAACCAGACTTGATCTGATTGATATTTAAGAATTCAGTCTTTACCTCGAAGAAAACGAACACTTCTTCATTACAAAGATCAATTTGTTAATGCTGTTTAAGGAAATGATCACTGTTTCCACTGAGAATCATACGAAACACACAAATATAAAAGGCAGAGTTGTTGATTGTTAAAGCAGTTGACACATTTAGTTACTGTTAAATGAAAGCATTGAATATTTGAGAATTCTGTACATGATCAGATCTGACAGCGAAGCATTGTTCTCTATTTGAACAGTGTGAAATACTTTGATATTCATTGAATTGGTTACTACAAATATGCCATGTCTTTGAAACCTTGCTTCTGACCATATCACATAGATTTATGTTGATAAGAGCTCTGTACCACTCCATGACAATAAAAGGGCCTGACCATTATTTTTCCTTTTCTTAAATATGAAAGCATTTTTAAACTGTCATTTCAGTATAAACTTCTTTTGGTATTCACCTTTACGAGTTGTATGTCATAGCTTTTATTTTATTTTATTTATTTATTTGGTATGCTTTTAACATTCATCACATGGGAAAAGGGGACATAAATCCCCATATTATTGAACTACTGGTCAGACTCTTGCTGTGCATTCAGTGGTTTAGTGATATGCTAGTACATTGCAGTCATCTGCAGCATAAACTGCATTGCATGTACAGTGGAAGTTAATACTTAGACCCTCTGACATAACCCCAAGATAACCTTTAAACATTTTCATATAAGACTTTGGAATGACATTTCTATATTATTATATATGATACAGTTTTCATATACAGTATAGTAAAGTCCTGTTTGTAGGAGTAAAACCCAAATACAAGAGTCCATGGCTTCATACTGTATACACATAGCAAGCAAGATTTTTCTTACAAATTTCAGTTTTCTGTTGATCAGAATAAACAATTTGTGACATATTCTAATGTCCATCTTGATTTTGACCACCCATCTCCTTAATCTTCTAAGTGAACATCTTCCAAGTTTCTTTGTATGTGCATGTCTTCTCTTTCTAATCCATGCTGCTTTTTTGGTTCATCATAAGCTCTCAGATTGCACTACCTTATCTATACCAGGTGGTCTGGGTAAATCACAGTGTTTTATATTATGTACTGTCTTCTTTCAATTATTTGTAGGTTGCTATGTTATGTAGTGTACCTTTCCTATTAACCTTCATCAACCTTTCATAATGTATTCGTTAAGTAATCAGTTACATATATTACTGTGTATAGTAGTAATTTTATGTTCTTTACCCACTTCCAGTTGAATGAACGAGACCGCAAGCTGGATGTTGGTCTCCTGCAGTCGGGCAAGTTCCAGGAAGCATTGGATGGTTTAGCTAAGTGGCTTACTGACACTGAAGAGATGGTAGCCAATCAGAAGCCACCATCAGCAGATTACAAAGTTGTCAAGGCACAGCTGCAGGAACAAAAGGTATACAAATAATTGCGTTTCAGTTTCATGGTAATCGTTAATACTCAAAATGCTTGGAAACTAAAATTTGTGTTGTGATACTTCACACAGAAAAGAGACTTGTCTATGAAAATGTGCTTTTGTAAACAAGTCTATATATTTTCTTAGGCTATAAATGATGTATCAAGTTTATACAACATGTTAACAGTGACTCATTGGTTCATAAGTAATAACATCAGCAAACATACTTTGTTCTTAATTGACCATGTGTTTTTTTACTGAGGTTAAGTCATAGCCTTAATGTCTGTTATGATGATTATTGAAACTGTCACAAAACATTTTTGCATATTGATGATAGTTTTAGTGCATTTATGAAGCGAACAAGAGGAAGAAACAGATAAAGAAAAGAAAGAACAAATATGAGATGAAAACAGAAAATATTTAGTAAGAATCTAAGGCAGATAGGAAAATTATTTAAGGTGGTAATTCTAATATCCCGTAAAAGCAAAGAAAATAAGAGAGATAATTTGAAATGGAATCACAGTGAATGTTCAAGAGGGAGAAAAACTTAAAATATTATGAAAAAAGTACTACATAGAAAACATCCATATAAATTTAAGTAATTTTATCATTAAATTAAAAAATTTGTTCTCTTTAATGTGCAGTTCCTCAAGAAGATGCTGCTTGACCGCCAAAATTCAATGTCATCTCTGTTTGCCATGGGCAACGAAGTGGCAGCTGGTGCTGACCCTGTGGAGCGTAAGGGTATTGAACGACAATTGCAAGAACTTATGGAGCGTTTTGAAAACTTAACAACTGGTGCCACTCAACGTTATGATGATCTCCAGCAGGCCATGGCTGTAGCAAAAGACTTCCAGGTGTGCAACACTGAAACATGGTGATATAATATAAAGATAAAGGCATTTATACTTGCACATTATTTGTATTGACATGTTAAAAACTTTGCTTTTTAGAAAGATATATTTTAAAGAAGTGGAATTGACAGCTTTACCTACATGTTCAGGATTTAAGTTAGATACTTTATTTAATGTAATTTTCTACATTGTATAGATAATGTAACGTAATTTGCTATACTTTATCTTGTAAAACACGGAGATCAACTTTTATAATTCTGTATTTAATTGGCTTCCATATTTACAGGATAAGTTGGTGCCATTGATGGAATGGTTGGATCGTACTGAGAAGCAGGTGAAAGACATGGAGCTTGTTCCGACAGATGAAGAGAAGATTCAGCAGAGGATTAAGGAACACAATGTAAGTACCAATTTCTGTTAATGGAAGAAAATGTAGACCCCTTTACTAGGAACCAAGTGACACAATTGGGTTGGTTTTGCGCTTGCTGTATGTTTGGGTGGTAATAGTTTCAGTTATTGATTCAGAGGCCGTTATCCTGGCAGAGTTTTTCATGGTTTTCTTCAGTATCTCCAGGGGATTATGCAATTCTAGCTTAAAATGTGCTGTAACCTCTTCCACATCCTTATTTGTTCATCCTTTACATTTATCCTTAATATGCAGTTGAGAAACAAACTACATCTGTGATATGCAAAATATTGATTAACTTAAGAAGATCACACTTTGTCTTAAATAAGCCTTTTAACTTCTTAATTTACACAGTACTTTATACAATAAACTCTGTTTCCCAAACTAGGTTTGTCTTGATATTTAAGTGGTTTTATGATTTTACAGCTTTTATTTAAAAAATGGCATATAATTCTAAAGAAATCTACATGACATAAAGGGCTCTTATACAGTTCCTGATATATGTAGAAAAATGTTGTGGCATTGAAACTAACGGTGTTAGAAAACAATGCAACCTTCGCACCTGTTGAGACATAATATAATGTTTCTTATTTCTGCACAGGTTCTTCACAGTGAAATATTGCGAAAGAAACCAGACTTCTCTGAGCTCACTGAGGTGGCCAGTGCTCTGATGGCACTTGTAGGTGAGGATGAGGCAGCAGGTTTAGCAGACAAGTTACAAGACACAACAGATCGTTACACTGCCGTGGTAGAGGCCTCGGACAATGTGGGTCAGCTTCTCCAACAGTCACGTGCTGGTCTGCGTCATCTGGTACTTACATATCAAGACCTGCAAGCCTGGATGGAAGCAATGGAGCATCGAATGGCAAACTACAGAGTCCTGGCTGTCCACACTGACAAACTGCTGGAGCAGATGGATGACCTTGCGGTAAGAACCTTTAGCTGCTGTGCAGGAATTGCCAAGCTGGATAACTCTTTGTAAGAGAGACCACTGTGTGGAAGATAAAGAAACACTTTAACACATATACACAGAGTTATTGAAAAGTCATGCAAACCGAGTTCAGTTTGTCAATAAATGAATTACATTGAAATCAGAAAACAGTGTTGTATTAAATGTCCGCTGCTTTCAGTGATGCATGGATTTACTCTTTTCCTCATATTTGATGTGGAAGAATTTCTGCTGTAATGTTTGAAAAACACAGCTCATTATTTTGTTTCAATTCTTCAGATGTGTGCAGGTTGTTTCTGTACATGATGTCCTTCAAAAATTATCAAAGATAGGAATCCAGTGGTGTTAGATCCAGAGGTTGAGGGGGCCATAAATTTTGAGAAATGTGGCCACCAAAGAACTCCACATCTGCATTGTTGAATTTGCTTTATATGCCTTAGCCCCATGCTCATGCATTCGTACATTATTAATATTGACTGTGCAAAATATCAGTAGTGAGAGAATCATCCTGCTTCCTCCTACAACCCGTAGTTGGAAGTGTTTTTGGCACATGCTTTATTGTTAGGGTAACTGATGTGTAATAAAATGACACTTGGCCACAGATGTTTGATTATGGAGAGGATTTTGGACAGTGCATTGTCACAAAGTGACTACTCTTTTGTTTTATAGAGGTCATCAATTAAATATCTTGGCTTCACTTTACAGGATTTAACAGAGGAGATAGCTAACCATCAGAGCCAAGTGGATGGAACTGTTGACAGTGGCCTTGAACTTATGAAGCACATTTCAAGTGATGAAGCGTTACAACTGAAAGACAAGCTGGACTCACTTCAGCGGCGATTTAATGATCTCACAACACGTGGTGCCGATCTACTCAAACATGCTCAGGTACATTTTCATTTCTGTTAGATTGTGATATGCCTAGAACTTGCAAATACTTTTGCAGAATATTATCCAGTGGTTATAGCTCCATTCTTTTAAATATTATTAGGAATATATGTAAAATACACTGGCTCCTATTGTTTTTTTGTATTTTTGTTGCTATATCATTTTATAATTTTTTGTTCCTTAACAAGGGTTAGGCCTAAGACCCATTCTCAGACAATTATGTTATTTATCAATATCAGTTACTGCTAACCTGTTTTAATTTTAAGCCATATTAAGTTATTTTGTTGTAGTTATTTTATTGAACACATTTATTTATCCTTTGCCAACAAAAGGGAAAATTAATGAATGACCATTGTCCATTTCTTGTCTGTATATTGTTGCATGTAATGAACACCTCATTAGAAGAACTGATATGCAGTATAGCATTATAGCGTCTAGATTAACTTCACCTATGACAAACATGCTGAGAATATATTAACATTTAATAATCCATCAGCTCAGAAGAATTCTCCTCTTATTTGGAAGGTGATAGCAAACTTATCTTCAACTGACTTCAGTAACCAAATGACATAAACATATTGAATATTTATTTTCTTCGTATAGTAACTAAAGGAAACAATACACATATCCAAGTGCATTTTATTAAAAGCCTGGGTTCTGAAATTAAGATAAGGTAGATATCCAATTAAAGGAATTACGATTTTACTTTCCAGCATAATTAGTACCATCATTCATCTATCGAACATAGTGTCATAGTCCAAAATCTGGTGTTACTCTGGTTGAGGTTTGTCATCAAAATAGGTTGCCATTCTCTAATTCTTGGCAAATGTTTTTTGTTTTGTTATGTGAATGCAAGAATTAAATCAGTTTTTGGCTGTTAGTTGGCCTATTGTAGTATGTAAATTTCTGTTGATAGACTCCAGTTCTCCTTGTACTTACAGATAATACAGCTTTGCATACATTTAATAAGATTCCTTCTTAAACTGATGAATGTTTGGAACCATCTTTAGTTGATGCTTGTAGAATAAATATCCGTCTAAATTAATTTATGGAAATAAATTGCCGTTATAGCTGTGCGTTACTTTTAACCACTTTAAAAGCCTCTTAATTACAACAAAACATCCATCCACATACTGACATCCTGGTAATCTAAATTATATATGTTGATGTAAGGTTTTATGTCATTTATAGAGGCACATTTTTATGATTCTTTCACATGTTCTGTGAATGAATTGTCATGTTTTTTGAGTGTGTTTTTGAGGAATGATAGATGTAGTTGTGATTTTTTTGCATATTTGTAACTAATTCTTGTGATTCATTGATGTGCAGGAAGCATTGCCATTAGTCCAGCAGTTCCACAACTGCCACAACCGTCTAGTCGACTGGATGATGGGGGCAGAAACCCAGCTACAGTGTGCTGACCCTCGAGAAGAAGATATCCAAAGATTAGAACATGATATTCAAGGTATTTATTTGTAATAATGTATGTCCACATCAAATGATTCATTATTGCATTAGTGTTATATTAGATTAAATTGTTAGTGTGTTCATTCTACTTGTTCATGTTGTGAAAATAAGGTGGATTTGATTTTTACACTACTTGAGCTGTTCACAGTGCAGTTTTGTTCATAAGTTGCAGAAAGCATTTCCTCACTGAATCAGGTGTTTGAAGAATGAATTTTATGAAAATTCATATCAGTTTAGGTTTCTGAGAAAGGTTAAAGAGAATTGTGTTTGGATGAAGGTATAAAGATAACAAGTCATTCAGAATTCTTAAAAAAAAACCTATAAATATTTGTCTTACAGAGACAAAATGTGTTATATTTCTACTTATACTCCTGAAGTCAAGAAAGTTGAGTTATACCTCCACTCGCCGACACATCTTCATGGTGTGGTGCTTAGTTAAGGAAAAGTTACTAATACAGAAATGATATATGAAGTGACACTTCTGCTGCTTTCATTCTGCCATTAAATGTGTATTTGCAGTAAGCATATTTCTCATGTTGCAGGTATATTGTTTTATTCCTAACACATGAAGTGAAAATGTTCTGAATATTTGGTAAATAGTTAGCCTTGATTTTTTGCAGAATTCCGGCCAGTGCTGGAAAGCATCAACCTAGTGGGTCCACAGCTGTGTCAGATCTCTCCAGGGGAAGGTGCTTCCACTATAGAAGGTCTTGTTACCCGAGACAATCGCAGGTTTGATGCCATTGCTGAGCAGATCCAACGTAAAGGAGAACGCATCCATCTTTCCAAACAGGTAGACACAAATTTGTTAAAGAAATGTCTTTTATGTTTGATTCTCATTATTATTGTTTCCTATATTAAATCATCAAAATCAATATATGATTTGCTTGGTTGAGATATATATATGATGATAAGCAGGTATGATAAAGCTATTAGATGCTTTTAACTTTGTTAAAACACAACAAATGGTCTGAATAAGAGTATGTATGCATTTGTACAATTTTGTTTGATGAAAACACTGCAACAAGTGAATGGCATGGCAGCAGCAAAGTCTTTGTCACATGACATGAAAGCTGTTTACTGTTAGATTGTTTAATATTACATGATAGCATTGCTCATTCATGTGATATACTACTATATGTTATTGCTTTCACAGCGATGCTATACATTTTTTACCAGTTTGATCTGTCTACTTTGTGCATATATAAAATTCATGTAAAGATTTTTAAGTAAGTGCCATAAAATTTACTTTGAATTTCCATATGGGTGTGTGATGTTTGTTTTCCAGTAAGTAAGCTATTTTGACTTTCATCCTGTGATGTTTCATGCCTGTTAACAGAGCAAATGGGCAAATATGTCTCAGCCATCAAAGAACATTAGTTTGATTTTAGTGTATAACAGTGGCATTCTTTTTCTCCTGAAAAATGTTAGTTTGAGAGTGATTGATTTATTGCTGTTAATGTACTATACATTTTTATACTTTCAGGAAAGTTATTAGAGAAGGTTTTTATCAAATTAAATATTCCACTAAAGTGAAAGGAAGTGATTTATATTCCCTCTTGTATATGTGTTAATGAACAGGTTTATAAATCAGCCATGACTACTTTTCTAATTGTGTTACATTTATAATGTTAATGAAAGACTCTTTTTCTAATATCTTCCATTTTCTTTGTTACTGTGATTGACTTTTATAGTTTGATCATTTCTTTCTTGTTTCCTTTTTGTAACTGTTATAGTGACAATTTATATATTTGTTAGCGATCGCTGGAGGTTATTGGGGACATTGATGAGCTGCTTGACTGGTTCCATGAGGTAGATGGACAGATCCGTGATGCAGAACCTCCCAGCTCAGACCCTGATGTTATTAGAGTACAATTAAAGGAACACAAAGCACTGAATGATGACATCTCCAGTCAGAAGGGTCGTGTCCGAGATGTTCTGTCTACCGCTAAGAAGGTAAAGCATTGTTATTACTTATTCCATTCACATTTCTTTGTTTTGGTTAATAAATAAGTACTTGGTACTTGTTAGTGTGAACAGAGTATTATAATGAGTTACAAAGTGTTCTTAAAAAGAACAAACACTAAATGGATTCAGATAGAAAAGACCACCCAAGAATAAAAATAGAAAATAAAATAAATACCCAAGAAATTGTTCAGTTATCTGATAGCTTTTCACCTTCACACATGTTTACTGAACTGCTGTTTAAATATCAGGAAAGTAATAGTTTCTGGAGAAGCAGCTGATAGAAACACAGGTTTGTTCTTTGGAACCCAAGCCACTAAAGCATAGAGTACATACATGTACATGTGCCCACTCTGATGCACATACACAAACACAAGCATAGGAGTAATTTTTTACTGACGTTAATGCAAAACATGTGGTCTTTTTTGGGTTTTCAGTAGTAGTTGAAATAGAAACTGAACTGGAATTTGTTTAAAGAGAAATAAACTGCATTATCCAATATAATTTGGTTCCTATCTGTAGTAACTGATCCTTTTCACAAGTGATGAATTGTGTACATTTACTACATATATTTCTCCATTGTTCATATTTTGTAACTACTGGTGCCAGTTATTTAATTATAAACACTTCTAAAATTTGACTTTATTAGGAAAAACAGTATTAACATGTGCCTAGTAAGAATTGTATTATGTCTCATTAGTAGTTCTATTCATTGATAAATATTGTGGTTAAGTAGTTTACTCTGCTTTATACTAGGAGGATGTGGGTTTAAATGCTGACTTGGTGATTACCCATTCATACTGAATTATTTTGTGGTTTTACACATTCTCACCTGGTAAATTATGGGATAGTTCATTAAAATATATTATCGTACTTCCCTTTACACCTTTCCTAGTTTATTTTTCTTGGTATATAACCTGTGCAGCTGACTGAGAATTGTAAAATAGATCAAGAATTAGTCTTAGTTCTTCATTAAGGAAATGGTACTGTGTTTTCAGTTGTGTTGTTTATTTTGTTAGGTTCTGCGTGAGTGTGCCCAGCATGAAGATACATCAATTATTCGTGAGAAGATGGAAGATCTGCGTGAGACTATGGACACAGTGTCCAGTTTGAGCTCTGATCGTCTGGGTGTGCTAGAGCAGGCTCTTCCTCTAGCGGAACATTTCCATGAGACTCATGCTGGACTGGTCAGTTGGCTAGATGAAATGGAACAGCAGGTGGCTATGCTGGCTATGCCAGCTCTTAGACCAGATCTTATTAGTCAGCAGCAAGACAGGAATGAGGTTGGTATTGTGATAGTGAGAAAATCAGACCCCTGTAACAGTTCATTGCTGTAGGTCCCTTCTGCTTCCCATTATTCAAACCCTACAATTGAGGTTAATGGTGTGTCCATCTCAGATATGGATTATTCCACCATTATTCAGTTGTGTACTATCAAGGCATTGAATGTAAGTTAATCTATCTCCATCATTATTCAGTTGTGTACTGTCAAGGCATTGAATGTAAGTTAATCTATTGGTAGATTAGTCTGTGACTCTTTTACATGTTGTTATGTGTCTTACAAAAATTTCCATAGGCCAATAAGTTTCATGTACAAACATTTTGTTTATGGTTGGAACTGCTGTGGTCGGTTATTGACTTATGCAAACTGTTTAGTTTCAGTATTACCGACTTGTGAGTAGTATTCAGACTAATGTACCACTTGAAAATTATGCAAACATCAAAATGTTTAGTGGTTTAAATTGTGTTATTTCTGAATGCCAATAGTACATATACAAGTGTCACAAAAGAATGTATACACAGCACCAACTTTGGTGGCTGCTTGTCAGTCAGTTGTTTACCACTATTCACTAATTCACTGGGCACCAATGCTGACATTTGTAATGATTTTGTTTATTTAAATGTTTTTATTTCAGTCATTGAATGTGAGAAAGCATATTTTTGGGGCAGCCTGTGTATGTAAGACAGACGGTGTAAATATAAAATCGAAGTCATTCAGCATTAACAAGACTAGCAATAATTATTTTTGTTTTTATAATGAGATGTCTGTAATGTTTAAATATTTATGGCACATTAGTTTATTACTTATGTTTTTTGTGTTTTGTTTTCAGTGCATATTTAAAATCAAACACAACATTTAAACATTTCATTGTGCACTTAAATTGATACATCTATTTCAGATATTTGTTCAGTCAATCTCTGAGCACAAGCCACTGGTAGAGAAGCTGAATAAGACAGGTGAAGCTCTGATTCGACTTTGTAATGATGAAGAAGGAGGGAAGGTTCAGGATATCTTGGATGCAGACAATGCTCGCTATGCAGCCCTCAGAAGTGAACTCCGACAACGGCAGCTAGCACTGGAACAGGCTTTGCAGGTATTTCCATTTCAGAGTAACCAAGGATTTAGAGTGTGTTATGACAAATATTTAATTATTTGTTGAAGTGAATTATTATTATTAAAAAAGATCCTTATTTATGTTGGAGTAGATTGTGTTACAGTGGATCAATATTTGGTGCATGCTAAATGCACGTACTCTCAAAAAGCAGTGTCATGGTACAAATGTTAAATGAAGCTGCTCCAAACCCTGCAGTTAGTTGTAGGAGTATAAACATATTTGTGTTTAAATGTGGTGTTTTTACTGTTGTATTGAATGTTTCAGATCATCACAATACAACTATAACTTTCATCCAATTCAGATTTAAGGCTTTTATGTTAGCTGGTATGAAGATGACTGTCTTCTGGGATGTTGCATTGTGTAGTCTAGTAGACGTTTACTGATGTTTCATAGGTACATGCTGCCTTGATTATCAGGATGATTGCTCAGATACTGGGGCAGCAAGCACTTCTTAAATGTCAGTGAACATCTACCAGACTACACAATACAACTTAACAGAAGACAGTAATTTTCATCTGATGGTGCACAACATGTTTGAATGTAACCATTGTAATATATAATGAATTTTAATCCACACAGTGAAGTTGGTTAACTTAACACAGGTGTTGTATCATAAGAAAGTAACTTGCTAAACAATTTAAAAATTGTATTATACAACTGTAATATAATATTATGGGTTTTAACTTATATTAACAATTTATAAATGTAACAGTAGTTTCCTGCTTTAACATTAAGACCCCAAGCACATTAATGTTGCGTTGTGATGGTATTAATGAAGATTTGTAAAGATATAGACATGTACTGTTAATAAGAATCACTTATGTAGCTGGTACTGTCGGTTACTCAGGAGGAAAGCTTAGACCTTGACAATGTGGATGAAAGTTGTGGGGGAACATGTGGACCTTGTCTAAAACATAAGTTTTTAACAAATATATTTCAGCTGATGAGTTTCTAGCCACAGGTTTACTACCATTGGACTTTCATGTGGGCTTGCACTACGAAGGTTAAAGCTTTTCTGCTGAGTAACAAACACTAATCAGGACTCAGAAGTACACTCAACCAGTTGCCATGGATGGGTTCACAGACAGGCAATAACTACATTTTTAGTCATTGTTGAAGTTTGTTGAAAATTTAATGAGATAATAATTATTATCTTGTGTAAGGTGCGGAAATCATATTAAAATATGCATTACTGTTTCCCCAGAGCTTAAAATTTAATGCTTGCCAGTGGTGAAATATTTTAATTTAAATTGAGGGGAAACTGATTCTGCAGTCTAATCTTAATTTGTAGATTATAGAATGTCTTAATAACTAAATGTAAAAGTAAATTTGTCCCTGTACTTAACTGAACATCACACCATGAAGATGTGTGGGGGAGTTAGCTATAGCTCCATGCAATATGTATTTATCACTCTTAAGAAAGGATTTTTGTAAGTGAAACAATGCACTATACTGTCATAAACTGATTATACTAAATGAGCTCTGTGATATTTCTTTGCAGGAGTCTAGTCAGTTCTCTGATAAACTGGAAGGCATGCTGCGTGCTTTGGGCTCTGCTGCTGATCAAGTCAACTCTGCTGAGCCTGTATCTGCTCATCCTCCTCGTA
Organism: Zootermopsis nevadensis; assembly: GCF_000696155.1. The sequence goes on from NW_019059894.1 coordinate 954,745, forward strand.
TCCGTGACCAAATGGATGAGAATGCAGCCTTGGTTGAAGATCTGGACAAACGAGAGGAAGCATTTGCAGCAGTTAAGAGAGCGGCTGATGATGTCATCAGCAAGGCTGGTAATCGAGCAGAGCCAGCTGTCAGAGGTAGGTATCTCAGTAATAACATTGAAAGCAAAGTAGAAAGAACACTTCTCTGTTTAAAACATGAAAGTTCATAATTGTCATAATGAACAACCTGCATTGGACCTTGCACAGACCAGGTTTAATTCATTTCACGCCTTTAAAATATAACTTCTATAAAATCCATGTTGATTTATCTTCCCTTTTATATCTAGGTCTCTCAATCACTGTCATCCATTGAGGTTTTCCAACCTAAATTTTTCATTCATTTGATCACTTGTTGATCTGCAGGGACTCCAGTTTATCATGAGATAATGGCTGTGAAAATTGAGATTGGTAAGCTCTCTTCCCAGAAAAGTAACCATAAATCTCTCATTAGCTGACACCAGTACATAGTTGTTCTTTGAACACTGACTTGAAAGTTAGTGTGGTACACAATTAATAGTTGGATAATTTTGGATCAGTTTTTGTTTTTAGTGTATTTTTTGAATACAGTGAAACCTCGATGGATCGTTTTAGGCGGGGGTGGGAAATAAAAACGATGAATACGGGAAAACGATAGTTGCTGGATCCTGAGGTTGTGTCTTCAAGTTATACCACAACATTATGCTCTCATATTCTCTGTTGGCAACATCTTAAAGGCTAGGTTATTTGAAATAAATCTCAATTCTACCTCCATATTGCTCAGAATGGAAGCCATTTTTCCTCACAAATCAGATTTAGTATTCAAATACAAGAAGTTAACATAGTAAATATATGTGTGGTAAATGTAATATTGACGTTTTCACATTTCATTCCAGATATTAAGCGTAAACTTGAACGACTCAATAGCCTGTGGAATGAGGTTCAGAAAGCAACAAATGATCGAGGGAAGTCCCTGGAAGATGCACTGGCAGTGGCAAAGCGATTCTGGGATGAGTTGCATAGTGTTATGGCAACACTGCAGGACCTGCAGGACTCGCTGAGCTCACAGGAACCACCTGCAGTTGAACCTGCTGCTATTCAACAACAACAGGTCGCCTTGCAAGAGATTCGCCATGAGATTGATCAGGTAATACAAGTTACTCCACTTGCTCTGAATTGTTAGTGCGAATCTTCAGTTGGATAACATGATCTTCTTCAACTCATTAAAATATTTTTTGGTCAATTACTCTTGGAAGTCTTTCAGTGTCCCTGTTTTGCTATGGTCTAGAATATAAAACTCCCTTTGGAATACAGTTGTTTTCTGTTCTTTAAACATGTTATCACCATTTATTACTTTTCTTAGACTCTGTGTGTAATATTATTAATTTGTAATTCTTCCTTAATATCACCATTCATCTTTTGAACTTGGCGTGTTAGTTAACTATCAGTCTCAGAAAACGCATTTCTGATGCTATGTTGTTCTGTAACTCATGTTAGGTAACTATCAGTCTCAGAAAACACATTTCTGATGCTATGTTGTTCTGTAACATTTTATTATTGTGCGGTTGGATATTTAACCCACAACTACTACTGATTCACAGACCAAACCAGAAGTTGATCAGTGCCGTCAGACTGGTCAAGAGTTGATGAGTCTGTGTGGTGAGCCAGACAAACCTGAAGTAAAAAAACATATCGAAGACTTGGACTCAGCATGGGACAACATAACAGCACTGTATGCAAAAAGGGAAGAGAATCTCATTGATGCAATGGAGAAGGCAATGGAGTTCCATGAAACCTTGCAGGTACTCTGAAAATCTTGAATAATCTTTAATGGTTCTTTCTCCACATAATAAAATTGCATGTTTACCAGTCTGAAGTCATATGCTAACTTGGACAGGTGTTTGTTTTAGGGTGTTCATGTTTGTGGCATGTAAAATTGTTGACTTAGATTTTGCCTTTAAGTTTTAAACCAAACTTTCGCCTTTCACTTTTACCTTTATTCTTTAAACTTATGGAAATGTATTCACATTATTTTTTTCTGAATCGTGTATTTAATATTATTTCAGTCAGAAGTTTCATCATCAGATCTCTTAGACTTTGACTATGATTTTATCAAAAACAGCTCATTATTTTTAGACTTTGACTGTGATTTTATCAAAAACAGCTCATTATTTTGAAGAAGAGTATGTAATAGTGTTCATTTCATATAATTCCACAGATATTGTTAGAACCTTATGTGTGCAATGCCAATGAACATTAGGTTTAGTTTGATGTCATAGTATAAAGAGGCTATTGTGATTTATTGGCCAGTAAAGTTTAAAGTTTTTGTGGGGAGGAAGGATTGTATTGAAGTGTGGATATGAAATTGCATAAAAATCTGTAAATGCATCATTACATCTGCACCCTCGTTCCTTTCCACATGTAGTGTTTCATGTAATGTGATGCTCCATGTTATTAAGTCTACTTTTTGGATCTGTTATTTTTCTTGTATTCATGAAGTAGACAACCTTAGATTCCTCTTCTCTCTCTGTAAGTTTATAATTTCATGCTATCTGGCATGTCTGTACTCATCTTTACTCATGTTATGTACTTGGTCTCTGCATATTTCTGTGTAGCCTACTTTATAATCTCTACAGTTGTATTTTAGACATTAAGTTTCTCTATATTTTGTCCTGTGGATACTAAAGTGGAGTTTGTGTATATTTCACTCTATTATAATCTGTGGTGTAACAGCCCTCTGAGAGCCAAATCCGACTAGCTGGCTGCTGGCCTCACGTTCACATGCCTAAGCAGAGGTGAACGATCATCCAACCAGATGTAGGGTGATGTGTGGTCAGCATGACGAACCCCCAGCCATTGATAGTTTTCATGACCGGATTACGCTGCTCATTGTAGCTCCCAAATTTCCTCACGATTCTGGGTTGGCATAGGCCCCATACACCGGTTGAAAATCTCATGAGAAGTTTCTTTCCCCGAGACTCGAACCAGCGCGCATTCCATATCACCGGTCCGAAGCATGATGCCTTTAATGAACATTTAATTGTTCTTGTGTGTTTCCAGATAGTGGTATAACATGCTTTTGCTCAGACTTTGAACATCAGCTGAATTTTACAAAATGTTAAGTTTCATATTTTAACTGGTTGCATGCCCATAATGTTTATTGCTGTTTGCAGAACCTTTTGGAGTTCCTGGACAGCGCAGAAGACAGGTTTGCTAGCATGGGAGCTCTGGGCTCTGATATTGATGCAGTGAAAAGGCAGATTGAGCAACTAAAAGGCTTTAAAGCTGATGTGGACCCTCATATGGTGAAAGTTGAGGCACTCAACAGGTGAGTTAACAGTTTTGTGGCACAGTTACCTAATTTTATTGAAGATGGGGTTTAATGGAAAGCTGGTTTAAGTTTGTAACAGCTGTAGTTGGAAATTGCCCTGGAGACCAATTTATCTGGCCCACATGATGTTAGAAGACCAAAGAAACAAAGAAATCTCTTGGAATACGTGTGTTTAGAATATGAGATAGAAAATCAAGATTTACTTTCTTATGGTTTGGGGGCATTTATTTTCTGCTTTTACTGAATGTCATTCATACTAAGTGAATCTTATTTTAAAAAGTGTTTCCTCTGCTTTAGGGCATGGGAATTGCATTTCCCATACTGAAATTAGCATCTTATAAGAAGAATGCAGTTCACTTTAGTCTGCTGAAACTCATTTAAGATAAAAATGTTATGACTTTGTTAAGATGAGTCTTGGGGTGATAAGAGTACATTGTATATGAGGGACATGAATTAGGTGGCTCAGGATTGTGTCCAGATGTGGGTTATGGTATTAATGTTTAACATGTACGTTCTATTACCAGAGTGGTATTTTCAATATACCCAGTGATGTTACAGTGGACATGAGAAAATGTCCTTATCACTGATTTTTTTTCTATCAGTTTGCATTATTTTCACCATCTGGTTTCTGTGTCTTGATTCTGATTAATATTTTATACTGAGTTTCTGGAGTGTTTTTCACTGTAGCAGTGAATGCGTAAGTAGTGTTTATGTTCTGTTAGTTCAGTGTTTAAATATTGTCTAGCATGGAGGTATTTGAAAGAAACCTAAATTAATTCTTTTACAAGCTAGGATCATCATTGCTTTATGCTATAAAAGTGTATATGTGAGCGATTTGTAGACATTTTCCACTAGGCCAGTGATATGTTTTGATCTGCAATATGAAGTAATCACAATTTCTCTTTTTTTCTGCCATCAAACCCTCTTGAATGATGATGCACCCAGGGCTCTCCGAAGGCAAGTTAATAAACTGGTTTAGTGTGTTGCTTTGATTTTGCATGATATTATTCATTGGGCATGTTCATCATTAACTGTCCTTGTACCAGTAATGTTTCTGTTGATCTCTTGTGTTTTTGTGAAAGAAACAAAACATTCAAAAAGAGAGTTTATTTGGCTTGTGGATTATTTAACAATACTGCATTAATGAGACTTGTGGGTGCTTCCTGAATTCAGGTGATGTGTGTTATGGAACCAAACAAACCAAAATAAATAGGCCAATTTACAGTGATTAAATATGAAGTAAATTCCCAGTGATATATACAAGTTATGGGCATTGTCACATTCTATAAATATCAGTGTTAGTATTTATTGACCGATTTCAAGTTTTCAAAATGACTTTTACAAACTTCCATTAGTACCCATAAACAAGATGCAGTAGAAGACAATTTTGCAAAAGTTCTTAATAGTATGAAAAAATTTGTTCTGTAATGAATATTCGTTATATACAGTTCAGAAACTGGAGATGTATAAATTGCTCCGAAAATCAACTGAGTATTTGCAGTTATCTCATTGCAGCTGAGGAAAGCACATAAGTGAAATGTCTGTTCTTCAGAATCTTGTCATTGGTTGTATAACAGGTTTAATTCATTTCATTGTTAATGTGCTTTGCAGTATATTGTTCCAAGTTTAAAATTAGGAATTTGTGATGTCTGCATTTTTTAACTCAGACTTTGCAGTAATGCAGTTTCATCAATCAGAATGTAACTTATGTACTGGGCTTCTAATTGATGTTATGATCTCATCTCTTAATTTTTAACATGTGAGAAATTCTGCATTTACAGATTTCTAAATTAATATTCAGAAACTATTCCAACAATAGGATGTTAAAAATAAAAGCCAATTGAATATTATGCTTTCATCTACACTTGGGTCTTCTGGTAGGATTTCCACCTAAAATTTTGCATGTCTCACCTCCCTTGCATGTTACATGCTCAGCCATCTCATCCTTTGATCTGCTGAAGAGTACAAATTACAGAACTCTTGCAATTTTTTTTTAGCCTCCTGTTACTTCATCGCTCTTAGATTCATCATACCCTGTTCTCAAATATTCTCAATCTGTGTTTATTGATTAATGTGAGAGTCCTAGTTTCATACCCGTACAAAACAAGTAAAATAATATTAATTTCTGTATTTTTATATTCAATTTTTAAATAGCAGGTATTAAGACAAAGTATGCAGGATTTATTAGCTACCTTTTATGTTATGTTTTTGTCCTGTGATCTGGTGATGATACATATGCTGATATTTAGTTTTCTATGCATTTGTTTTGAGATCAGCTTCCTTACTGTCATCTGATAGAGCTTTTGTGTACTTCTTTATAGTGATTTTGTTTTCACCTAACAAATTAACATGGTCACTACAGACCAAGAGCTGTTGTGTGCCATTTATTTTCAATCCCTTTCTCTTTTCTCAGGCCTCTCTCATGTCATATTCTAAAGCATTTTATTTTATTCATTCTGTTTTATTCTGCAATCAAAGTAATATATGTCCTCATTTCCATGAAGTGCATCAGCATATACTTTTATCATGCTCAGACCCTTGTTTTCTCTCTTAAATTTATTACGCTTTCGGAGGTTGACTTCAATATCTTGCAGGCAAGCACAAGAGCTGACTGAACGGACATCTGCAGACCAGGCTGCAGCTATCAAGGAACCACTTTCTGCTGTGAATCGTCGCTGGGATGAGCTTCTCCGTGGAATGGTCGAACGACAGAGACAGTTGGAGAATGCCCTCTTGCGTCTTGGCCAGTTCCAGCATGCACTAGCAGAACTGTTGGTTTGGATTGATAAAACTGATGGTACATTAGATGAATTGAAACCTGTAGCTGGAGATCCACAGGTCCTGGAAGTTGAACTTGCAAAGCTGAAGGTGAATATCATTTACCCACTCTCTGAATTATAACTAAAATTATTCTCTTTGTTACTGCTTTGGAAATTCACAGTAGGCTTATTCTTGGATATATACTTCAGTCAAAGTTAAGTTGCCATAAGACCATGTAAACAACTTTACATTTCTGTGAAGCCTGTGTTTGGTTGACGGCAACATGTTGATTTTGGGTTTACTAGTGATGTTTCTGTCTCAGTCATCATATTTGACTTGAATGAACTGCATGTGAAATAATTTGTACAAGTCATCAGCCATTGGTATTTTGAGGTTTGATCATTCTTTGACAAACCTTCTCCATTCTTCTATCTACTCCAATACCATTTCTAATTTTACTGCTCATAGTGGAATTCTATTGTAATTGCATATCACATGTCCATATCACTGTAAACATAATTTGACAGCCATTTTTGTGGTGTTAGATAGATCTTTCTTAATGCTTTGATTCTGGATTCTATCCTTTCTTAATCCTATGTAGACCTTTCATTTTTCCTGTTTTGTATACATGTTAGACTCAAGTACTGTTGAGTTTGATCATATGTTTGTAGCTCCTTTCTACAGTCAAAAATAGAAGTGCAAATATTGGATGCACAGCATTCAGTTGGTCCCTTTATGTGCTCTTGTGTTTGCATTTAGTATTAAACATTTCACTGTTAATTTCTTAAAACATAGAAATATCCATTGATTGCTTTGGAGAATAAGATAATGGTACAGATGTAACAAGGTGATTTGGGGGGGGGGGTTAGTGGAATTCTATTGTAATTGCATATCACATGTCCATATCACTGTAAACATAATTTGCCTTAATTTTAATTTTGGTAGAACAGTATCCAATCGTGTATTTTATTGAAAGAGATTCCAGTATGCCACGTTCTGATAAGAACAAACGCAAGATATCCACAGTGGGAATTTTTATGATTGCAACAGGTGCTGGTAAATGACATTCAAGCACATCAGACGAGTGTGGATACGCTCAATGACGCAGGTCGCCAGATAATTGAATCAGGTAAAGGAACTGCGGAGGCATCTGCTACACAAGAGAAATTATCGCAGCTGAACCGACATTGGCGAGATCTGCTTGCAAAGGCAGCTGATAGACAGCATGAACTGGAAGATGCATTGCGGGAGGCTCAGAGGTTTCATGCTGAGATCCAGGACCTTCTGTCTTGGCTTGGAGATGTTGATGGAGTCATAGCAGCCTCGAAACCTGTTGGTGGTCTACCAGAGACTGCTTCAGAGCAGCTGGAAAGATTCATGGTATTGCACTGTACCCAATTCTTACCTTGGGATTTTTACATATAACATAGAACAGGAATTTTGCTATTTCACTATGCATACCACTTTCCACAAAACTGACGACCCACTGAAAGATGACAGCTATTTAAGCTGAGTACTGCTGTCACCTCTTCTTAAAATCATGCATTTTCCTTACTGTGTGACAGAAGAATGTAGCTGAAACAACTACTTATTTATTGTTTATTGTAAACATTTTCTAGGTGTGTTATTACATTTAAGCTATTTAAGCTTTGTATTTTTTCCTCTATAAACACAAGTTAATTGACAGACAGGTAATTTTATGTAATGTTATCTCCCATTAAGTTCAGAATCTTTTATCTTCTTGTGTCCTGAAAATGTAAACACTGAAATGTACAAATCTGCTATTTTCCTATATGAGTATTAAACTTGAAGAACACAGATTGAGGACAAAGTTATGAGGAGAATTTGAATATGAATTTAAGAAAGCTGAAATAACAGTATAGTGGAAAAAACTATGCAGTGAAGAGTTTAATAATTTGTAGTCTGCCTGATACTCTTATAGAACGTTAATCATGAAGTGTGTGGGAGAAATGCATTACAAAAATTTGGTTGACAGGTTATGGGAAACGGGCATATGTGGGAAGGTAACCTTAAAATGGATCTTTGGATGTAGGGTATGAACTGGAGTGAATTCGCTCAGGATAGAGTCTAGTAATGGATTTTTGTGAACATGGTGATTAACCTCAAGGTTTCTTAACAGCAGGAAATGCATAAATCAGTTTGGGAATTGCAAGAATTTCCTGACCATGGAGTTAATTTTCACTTCTAATTTTGTGTAATGCTTAATGCTAGATTCACCTTAGCATGTGAATGTTATAACTACTGCCTGAGGTAACTAATTATTGGTCTTTCAATGTTAAAACCATAGGAAGTATACAATGAATTCGAGCAGAGTCGTCCCAAGGTAGAGACAGTTCTGCAGCAAGGGCAGGAGTACCTGAAGAAGTCAGGCTCAGGAGCAGCCAATAACTTGCAGCACAACCTCCGGACACTTAAGAACCGCTGGGACAGTGTTACTGCCCGAGCTTCAGACAAGAAGATCAAACTAGAAATTGCTCTTAAGGAGGCTACAGAGTTCCATGAAGCTTTACAGGTATGGTTTTCTCTTCTCTCTTAATATGAGTATGATTTAAAAAGTATTTGCATTAATTTTTTTGTCACAACTTATTTAGTGTTGAAGGTCACAGTGAATCACTTTTCTGCATAGTTTCCATGCTTTTCATCGCACTTTGTTCAGTGGTCCACAAGCTTACTTTTGCCATCAGGAAAAACTGTTTGGGCTTAGTCAGTCATGTACCACTTCCTTCATCTGCAAAAACCAACCTCTGAGAGCCTCGTTTTGGGATCCAAACAGATAGAAATCTGAAGGTGCAAGGTCCGGACTTTATGCTGGATGGTCAAGAACTTCAAATTTCAGCTTCCGAAGTGTTTACCTAGTATGGGCAGAAGTCGAGCATTGTCAGGCAAGAAGAGAACACCTTCCAATAATCTTCCTGGTTGATTTGTGTGAATGGCTGGTCTCAGTTTATTTTGTAATGTGTCAGCATACATTGCCATTATTATATTCATGGTAATGTTCAAGGATAGGACCTTGAGAGTCCCTGAACACCATCACCATTAACTTCCTCGCTCTTGGCTGAGTCATGAATTTTTTGGCAGCAGATGTTGATGGAAGCTTCCACTGCATACTCTGATGTTTGCTTTGTGATTTGTAATGTGTCCAAAACTCGTGACAAGTGATGATGCTGTTAAATATTGTCCAACGGATGAGAGCTAATGTCCACACAATTGTACTTGTGGTCTTCTTTCAATTCCTTTGGAATCCATCAAGCACGGATGTTGTGGAATCCAAGAATGCCATGCACCATTGAATGAGCTAAACCTTCACTTATGTCTGTTGATGTAGTGTAGTTTACTGTTATTATCTCTGTGAGAGTCATGGTTCTGACTTGTACCAGGGTGTTGTCATAACATCTAGTCTCTTCATTGTCATTTTTTTGATGAACTGGTAACAGTAGCTCGTCTAGCTGTCTCATTATCCATTTACGAGATATATAGGACCCAGTTCATGCATGAGCTCCAAACATTTGTGCAGGTAGACTTTAGAAACAAAAAATCAAGTTTTGACTGCAGTTCTGAAGAGTAATGGGATTGGTGTTATTTAAGTGTTTTAATTGTACAGGCTTTTGTTGACTGGCTGACCAATGCTGAGAAGATCTTGAGCAATTTGAAACCTGTATCTCGTGTTATGGAAACAATTCTGGGTCAGATAGAAGAACACAAAACCTTCCAGAAGGATGTTGGTGTTCATCGGGAAACTATGCTAAATCTGGACAAGAAGGGAACACACCTCAAGTACTTCAGTCAGAAACAAGATGTAATTCTCATCAAGAATCTGCTGATCAGTGTTCAGCATCGCTGGGAAAGGGTAGTAAGCAAGTCGGCAGAGCGAACTCGAGCGCTTGATCATGGCTACAAGGAAGCACGTGAATTCCATGACTCCTGGTGAGTTTGTGCTTTGGTAATTCATTAGTTGGTTATTCCTCATACTTCATCTGTCATTTTACATATTTGATCAGGTTTAGTGTACTTTGTTGTTATGTGTGACAGCTCTTACTGCGGCTGCTAGCGCAGATTTAACCAGCCGTAACAGATATCGCTGGCTCTAAGTGAGCTTAATATATAATAAACTGAGCATGGTGTGAAAGAAGTGGACAACTTAGGATATTTCATGAAGTAGAACTCTGTGATTTGTACAGGTTACATATTGCAATTAGTTTAGTGAAACTAGGGTATTTGTGATGATCCGAACATGTAGCTAGATAGGGTAGATACGAAGTGCATTTAGGTTTCTGTTCAAGAAACTTTTTGGAAAGTTGCCACTTCAGAGACTGAAACAGAGCTGGGAGGATAATATTGTGCTAAGTTCTAGGAAAGTAGAATGGGAGGTGGATGGAATTGGCCTAGGAATAGGACCAGAGGCAGGCTTTTGGAATCATATATTAAACATTCAGATTCAATAACCAGATTGTTAGTTACTGTTATATGTCAAAGTATGCAACATTTTGAATTGAACTGAGATGAAATAAATATTATTTACAGATTTAGTTGTGATTTAAATCTTAAGTAAATTAGTTTAATAACTTCACACTTATTATTTATTACTACATAATATGCATTACATCATAGTTATAGTACCTTTCTCAGATATTGATATGAATGTGTGTAGTATGTATTCGATATGAAAAGGTTGCTTAATTAATTCTCTTCAAATATCACCTACTTTTATAAGTGACATAAAATTAAATATATATCAGTTTTTGGTCTTAAGGGTTTGTTTCCTTGTCTCTTGTTTTTAGAGCCATGGAAATATTTCATGCTGCACCCATGCTGATTTAATTTGTGTTGTGTGAATTTGATATTCTTGTTGGACAAATACCAGTTAAAACTGCTTGTGATACTGTAGGCTGTCACTAAATTAAAGAAAATATGTGTTCAGGTCTGGTATGATGGCATGGCTCAGAGAAACTGAGAAGAGCTTGGATGATCTGGCAATTGAAGCTTCTGGTATTGGCAATGATCCTGAAAAGATTAAGGCTCGTCTTGCAAAACATCGTGAATTCCAGCGTGCTCTGTCTGGAAAGCAGGCGACCTACGATGCCACAATGAGGGCTGGGAAGACTCTAAAGGAGCGGTCACCCAAGTCTGATGAGCCTGCTCTGAAGCAGATGATGACTGAACTCAAGAACAAGTGGAATGCTGTGTGCGCGAAGTCAGTTGACAGGTCAGAGCCTAACTTTCATCTCTCCCCACTTCCCTTTCTGTGCTCTTAGTAGTGCCATACCTGATCCTACTACAGCTGGTTGTGTGAGAACAAATTTCAAATCTTAAATTTGCCACAACCACTTCCTTTTCCATCACTTCCAATTGACTACTCATAATTTTCTTGTGATAAATTGCTGTTCAATTATTTTGTGTGTTGTGTGAAATATTGTTAAACTATGAAAGAAGAACTCTCTTTCGCGTACACACATACGCAGTCTCTATATGTCTGCACAGATGAATTTTATCGAGTCTTAGTAGGAATTTCAATGTGTATGTTACTTGATTTTCTTTCTGTATTGTATTTTAATATAAGGCTCTAAAAATGTGTGATTCGTTGTGTCCAGACAAAGAAAGTTGGAGGAAGCTTTGCTGTTTTCTGGCCAGTTCAAAGATGCTGTCCAGGCTCTGCTGGAATGGCTGCAAAAGGTGGAGAAGGTTTTGTCAGAAGAAGGTCCTGTTCATGGAGACCTGGATACTGTCATGGCACTTGTAGAGCAACACAAGGTGAGTCTAGGATTTGCTCTTACATAGAGTGTTATTGCATTTTAACTTGCACCAATTATATTTCCAGATTATCATTGATCGTATTGTGAATTTTTTAGTAAGTTAAGGGAATATGCTCTGCAAACCTTGTCCCTATACACCGTGAAATTTGCAGGCATTCCTTTGAAGTAATGTGAAAAATAGATTTCATCTTGTATAGCTAGATAGCTTTCATCATGAGTCCATGGATTGAATCGTACTCGTTAGCACAAAAAGAGGAAAAGTTGAAAGTGTGCTAACCGAAGATAACGTGTGCACTCTATAATTACAAAAACTGTAAAATTAAGAGTACCAGTTGCTTCCTTTTTGATGTTATGTGTTATATCAGAATTGTGTTGAATTTTTCCTATTTTGAGTTGTACAGTATAATATACATGATGTTTCAAGCGTTGGTTCTATGTTTGTCTTCATATACTGTTTACAGTATAATATACGTGATGTTTCAAGCATGGTTCTATGTTTGTCTTCATATACTGTCAGGTCATCAAGTGCTTAACAGTGACTGGTCACAGGTGGTTTACTGGCTAGCAAAAAAGTTTAATATTCAAAATATTCCAGATTTGATGCTGAATGCTACCATTACTGTCAGAAGTATATTTAATAGATGTAATGTTTTGGAGTTTATTCTATTCTTGGTTTCATGTCTTTGTCATTATGCCAACCTACTTTTAGTTGTTTATTATTATTTTTTATATCAGTTGCAGAGGTAGAGATCAAGCTTCAAAACTCTTTGAATGTTACGGCATCAGCAGTAACCACTGTACCAAGTTTAGTATTCTAAAGACTCGTAGTTTGACATTGACATGTTTCATGAATTTCAAAAATAAAAGATATTTAAAGCATGTAACAGTACAATGACAGTAGTCAGCTAAAGAATGGGGAGGAGCCAAGTCCTGAAAGATTGTGTATATTGAAGATCTCTTAGACAGTGGATAGTGTCCAAATTGTGGTGGAGTGAGTCAGCCATTGTCATAGATCATTAGTGAGGAATCCTTGTATTAAGGACCTCAGTACCTTTTAATGCTGTGAAATCAGCATGTGTTGTCATATTGCATTCTTTTCACAGACATTTGAGGAAGATCTTGCAAGTCGTGCTGCACAGATGGAGTCTGTTCAGCGGACTGGTAAAGAGCTTGAAGCAAAGGCAACACCTAATGATGCTGCAACAATCCAAGGACAGCTGTCAGAGCTCAAAGGTTTGTGGGACAAAGTGTCAGCTCTGAGCAGGAAAAAATCTCTCCGGCTAGAGGATGCGCTGAAAGAGGTAAGAACTTGGTTTTGTGCTCAGATTTAAAAATGATTGCATGTGGTCTGCAGTGCAGAATTTGAATCTGTGTTTGTGTGCAGGCTGAACAGTTGCACAAGGCAGTACACATGCTTCTGGAATGGTTGTCAGATGCAGAAATGAAGCTGAGGTTTGCAGGACCATTGCCTGAGGATGAACAAGAGACTCGCAACCAGTTGGCTGAACATGACAAGTAAGTATGAAGATGATGCACCACAGTATTAGAGTGTGTCTATAGTATTGAATGTTAGGAAAAATAGCACAGGGACTGTAGCTAAGTATGTGAAAGGACAATTTCTCACATATATGACCCACTGTATTGAAGCATTAGGAGGTCTGTTAACTTTCAGAAATATGCTGCTTGGAGACAGGAAGAGAAGACTAACACCTTTAAGTGTAAAGGACAGGAAAATATGTTTATGTAGGAGTGTTGAGGCCATGAGAATATTAATGTGGTCACGTTTAGTACCACTGCTATAAAATTAAATTGTTTGCATTAGAATTGTTAATCGAAAGTTTTCAGTTTATTAACACATCGAGAATGTCTACTACTGTGACTATTAGTTACGCATAATGGAACACGAAAATTTATCACCACCAGCCTTCATAAAAGCTGGGGAGAAGATGTAACAGTAAACTTGACTGTGTTTATTTTTTTATAATTTGTATAATGAAAATTTAATTGATTCTCTTTTGATCAGGTGAGATTTGAGGTTCGCACAGCTGTCTTATGGGTTGTAGCACCATGTAGTCTGGTAGATGTTGACTGATGTTTCAGAGGAACTTATTGCATACATTACTGTGCTGATCACCCTGATCTCTTGTTCATTTCAGATATCTGAGGATACAGTTTTTTCCCATCAACCAAGTCTTATACTGATCACAAATTTGTAATCCTCCTAAACAAATCATTATTATATTTATTTGTATCTTACTGTTTTATTTAATAGTCTATTTGTAGTATTCATGGTGGCAGAAGAAGCAGTAATAGTTGTTGTTATTGATGTTATCATTCGTGATAACTGCTAATTTTGGTTTTATTTCTCAGTTTTAAGAAAGTGTTATGACGGTGTATACCTTGTTTTACACTTCTAATGATGATTGTGTCCTGAACCTACAGATTTATGCGTGAAATGACTGAGAAGGAACATGAGAAAGATAATACAATTGCATTGGCACAACATATACTTGTTAAAGCCCATCCTGATGGTGCAACTGTCATTAAACACTGGATTACCATTATCCAGTCTCGCTGGGAAGAAGTGTCTACTTGGGCCAAACAGGTATGTATTATACAAATGCTGGGAGACGAACTAACTAATAAAAAAGTTTGTAAATTAGTACATTAAATGAACATGATAATATAGTTTTCATACATTCCTGTAACATTACTTTATATATCTTGCAGAGAGAACAGCGGTTAGTGGAACATCTACGCTCCTTACATGATTTGGAGGGTCTGCTGGAAGAACTGCTGACTTGGCTGGCTGGCCTGGAGAGTACTTTATTAACCCTTGAAGCAGAGTCCTTGCCTGATGACATACCAACATTAGAAGGTCTTATCTCTGACCACAGAGAATTTATGGAAAATACTTCAAAGCGTCAGCCTGAAGTGGACAGTGTGTGCAAGTCCCGACAACAGGTTAAACAACAACCAACCACACCCCATGCTGTCAAAGATCGCAAGCTTTCAAGGCCTAAAACACCTGGGTGAGTACAGATCAGCTCCTTCAAGACCAGTTCAGAAAACCTACTTTTTTAACACTTTCTGGATGAAGTTGCATGTACTTTGGTTGTAAACAAAATAGTAATGCATATCTAGATTTTAGTAGCACTTAAGTTTAAACACTAGTTTCAGAGATAAATAATGTACTTCTTTTCCTTTCTTCAAAATGGCTTTACTTTAACCCTTACAATACCAAAATCTAGTAAATTGGGAATAAAATAAATTGTGTAAAGTTCCAGATTGGTCATGTGTTTCTCAAATATTTGCTATTTTGTATTGCCACACACAGTTATTCCCTGGTGATATAAATCAAGAAATTATGCCAGTAATAGTGGGAAATGTATGTTTCATTTCATAATGGTTCAAATAAAAAACATCGCTCACATTAAAATTCAAAGAAGTTCTACAATTATTCGGTGGCCCTAGTATGTGTAAAGTTGTTGGAGTCTGGCACTGAAATGGTTATTACTGTTTGCATTTCAGCATTTGTGTGTCTCATACTTCAGTTCATTTTTATTGGTTTCAGTACAGCAAAATAATTTATTGGGTTATTGAACAGAAAATACTTGCTATGCTGGTAATCAAACCATGCTCACAGTTTATCATATCAGTGCACCACCTGCCAGATTCTCCAAGCATGATGCAGTGCCTTGTTTCTTTGAATTGTGTTCTGGTATGGGTCATCCAGTGCCAAGGTTTAGGATGCTGCAAGCTTTACCATTGTTGCCCATCATACATCTTAATAGTGTGTGCTTAAGCACAGACAAGTGCACTTTTTACATGTATGGGATATGGAAATCACATTTACTGCCACAAATGCACAGTGTGTTTGGTTACTCCTATCTGACATCCACTATTGAAGCTCATAATTGTATTTTAAAGTACTGAATATTTCAATGCTGTGGTTGTCACTCCACATACATGTCTGGGGAATCAGTGGTCTGAATCAAGGTCTGGCAGAGGATTTTCTTCTAGCCTCTGAGAATGGGTAGGAGCTATACCGCCTCTCCCCCTGAGCACCTACATAGGTCCATGTCCTCCTCAATTCTCCTCTGTTAGGTCCGTCTGTCAGAGGCTTTGATTGAGGTTTTGAAACATCTTCCTTTTTACGGTACAAGGTTGTTGGCCTTGCTACCAACCCCAACCTGTCTTAGTCTGACCTCTCCCCCTTGACCAATCTGGCTAGGGAGGCCCTACCAGTAGCTCTTGGGTTCACTGAGGTACTCGAGCCCCACCACCACGACAAGGTGCAGGTACCATTAAGTTGGGAGTGGGATATCTTTACTTTTTTATAAAAATGAATTTGAAACTGCTACTTGCAGAAGAGTTGTCTGTTAATGGTGATTGTATGAGTTGTATTGTCATAACAGCAATGTCAGCTTGCAAATAAATGAGGTATTGCCATCATGAAAAGAAATCCAAGATGACATGAATGGTGACTATCAGTCAAGCAGGCTAGATATTGCAGTTTGATTCTCACTTTGTATGTCAACCATTTAACTTGGAATTAGTGTGGGTTTGTGAGACACTTTCAGTTGCACTTATATCTATAATTAAATATCAGTTAGAAAATAGAAGGTCCTGTATTTCACAAAACTATGATGTAATTTAGTATTGCATATGTGTGTGTGCGCTTGCAAAGGTGCAGGCATGGCCGCATGTGTTTGTGTGTGTTGAGTAACCATAATTTCAATTTGACTTTTGTGAACAAGTTTGGAGAAGCACCATGTAGAGTAGAGAATGCCACCTTAAAATTTATTGTAGTTTTGTGTTGTCACTTCTTATCTCACTGTGGGTTATTAGTGTTTGATAGGGCATGGCATATTTGTGAGCATGTGTTGGTTTCTGTCTGTTTTATCACTTTGTGCTGTTGGCCTGCCTGCTTGTGGCTGCAGCAAGGAGAACAGCAGAGATAATCGGGAATCATCACCCGAGTATGACTCACCATCACGCAAATCCAGGTGTGTATACGGCAGTGGTTTGGGGTGTAAAGGAGAGGGTAGCCTTAGTATTTGCACACTTTCAACAAAAGACTTATTTTGAAGCAAAATTATTTGATCTTATTGGACACTGGATGCTTCATCATGACAATGCTAGACAACATGTTGTGGACTCTGTCATTCAATTTTTGACAGTAAAGGTATTCAGTGTATCATGCACCCTCCCTACATGTCAGATATAGAGCCTTGTGACTCCTCTCCCTACACTTACAAGGCAGCTTCTAGGACAGAGCTTCCAGACCAAAGATGTTACATTCAAAGCTGAGGAAGCAATTTTAAAGATGTCCAAAAATGGCTTCAACCATGTCTTTGATGAGTGGCAAACATGCTGGGATAAGTGTATTTAGTAAGGGAGCCTATTTTGGAAAGGAATGCATTTGTAAAGGTTTAGAATAAAGGAAGTAAGTTTTTATTTTTAAAATCATTCTTAGTGTTTATTGAACAGCCCATGTAAAGAAAGTCCCATTTCACCTACAAAACTTGTGGATTAAAGAAGAAGATTCATAGATTTAACATACTTCACTTTTCCACATTGAACTTCTCTTTGACTATTTGAAAGTCAAGTGATTTTTCTTCATTTGAGCCTTATCAGAGATGGCCAATATCTACATTACTTTTCTCACAGAATGATATTCTGCAGCTGTGTAGAGATATGGTGGATATTTCACTGAATTGTCAGATTTAAATCTGTATGAATTCTTAGAAACAAAATTTGCTAGCACTTATATAAGATAAATCCTTCAGAATGCATTGCAGTGAATATAGTGATTGTAACCCCTGTTCATTGTTTTAATCATCTTGTGATTTGTATTGTTAAAGCTTTATACTGTAGGATTTCCCTGGCAGTTACAGCACAAATAATGCTGTGTCATGTGCTGTAGTTGTCATTGGTAGCTGTAGTTTTGATGGATTCGTATTATGAGCTTGAAGTGAAGTGAGATGAGAGCATTTGCAAGTAGTGTGTCTGTAGACTGACTTGTCTGTATACCATGTTTTTCCAAACCTTTTAAAGCTGTATGGGGTTCAGAACTTGAGACTTTATGAATGTTTAGATGTTTAACTAAGACTGCTGCTGAAGGCATCATTTTTTCAAGTCTACAGGTACTTGTAGCCAAACAGATTCATTGTTACCAGTTATATAGACAAATATTTAAAGGGTTTTAACCCTTCATTTCAAGCTAAATGTAGTTTGGTAGTATTAATCCCATTTATGTGGGTGTGTGCCTGTGTGCATGTTACCTAACAGTAGTGTTTTTTCTGTTTGTTGTTTTATTTGCTGCTGTGTAGTCGCACGAGCCCAGGGCGTGAGAAAGCACCGGAATTGGTACCTCACATTGGGCCCAGATTTGCAGCTAAAGGAAGGTTAGAACATATTAATTTATTATAAAGCTGTTTCATAGTTTATATGAACAGTTGCATCATATGTTCTTATTGAAACCAGTTTTGTATGTAATGGTTTGTAACATAACCAAAATTTGTCTTTGTCGTCAAGTGACTAATGCAAACTTATAACCTTCAAACCTGCTTAGTACAGTAGGCTCTTTGTCACTGATTTATAGGAAAAGCAAAATGTGTTCCATGTATATTCCTTTATTCAGAATAATGTATTTTTATGTGTTACTGGGAGTACTAAATCTATCTATCTTTCTCTTTTTTGGTGAGCATGTGTTTTCTAACAGAAACACTTAAAAATAGTAACTGAGTATATTGTTTATAAAATCTGTGAAAGTGATCACATGGTGTCAAAGAAGTTGGTAACAAAGAGGCTGCTAAATACTCATTATTTTTGCTCATGAAAATCAATGAGTTTTCTCATTTTGGAACAGATTTGTGCATGAGTCTGAATGGTATCTTGTTACAGCATACAAGTAGTGGGTTGTATATTCTTGTCTTAGCATCAGACATATTTTGTTGATATATAGGAATGGTCAGATCTTCAATTAACCTTTATGTGATATAATGTTTGAGACTTGATGCTATGCTCATATTCATGGCTAATGGTATTGACCTTGAAATTCAATAATATTGTTTCTTCATTATTGTGATTTTAAGTATGTGTCTGTTGTGGTGGTGAGGTTAATATGAACTGGATTTAAGGTAATATTGTCTTCTCTATTCTATACCTTTTTTACAAACGAAAATGGCAGTCTGGTTATTGATATTAGGTGTCCAACAGAAGTTTACTGTGCTTTGAGTTAGCTAATGGTTTAGTGAAGGAAAATTATTTATATGTTTGTAACTTGATGCTGTTCTGGGTTATTATATCACGTAGACTTGTCAGGAAGTTTGGGTTAATAAAAAAGGACAAGGGAAAGTTAATGTAATCTGCTTCCAGTACTTCAGTCAGCAAAATAAATGAACTCATCTTCTATAAATGCAGGTATGGAAACTTATTATGCAAAAGTAATACATTCATATTATTAATAACTACTAACTACTTTTGAAAAATTACATTCATGATGTTGAATCCAAACTGTCTCCCCCTGACTTCCATTTGAACCAACGGTTTCTATAATGTGATTTTTTTTCCGTAACATGGTGCTTACCAGGAACACAACTATTACATTATAGAAGAAACAACTGTATACCCTTTTCAGAGTTATTGTTGGTAATTAATTGAGTATGTATAGTGCACCAATTTAAATATATTACAGTCTTTGAATATGAATGTCAGATATTATCACTTGGTAAACTAAATGTGGCACACACATGTAAATATGTGCCTGATATTAATTATTTAGTTTGATTTACTAGAACAAACATGTAAAAACAAACCAAAATATTAAATATTATTTTTCCATTACACTTCTATATTATGTGGTGTGGTAACTACTACTTTTGTACTTGAGTAGCAAGGGTGCAGAGCCTGTGTTCCGAAACCCACGGGTGAAACTACTTTGGGACAGATGGCGCAATGTATGGATGCTGGCATGGGAGCGGCAGCGCCGTTTGCAAGAGAAGTATTCATATTTGCTGGAACTGGAGAAAGTTAAAAACTTTAGTTGGGATGACTGGAGGAAGCGTGTAAGTATGCTGATTATTTAAAGGTGCATGAATTCACTGACACTAATTTTGATAGGCTAATAACATTGAGGACGAGCTGAATGAAAACACAGGATGCTGGGAAAAATGGGGAATATTTTCCATTTTGAGCAGGGAATCGTAGGGGTAGATTAATATCTAAATGGGTCATTGAGATGTAGGTAGGAACTGACTGAGTGGATTGATAGGACAAATGACAGACTCTTATGAACGTGGTAATGAACCAGTGAATTCCATAAAAGCAGTGAATTTCTTGTCCAGCTGAGTTGATTATCAGAATTTCAAGGAAGACCCTTTATTGTAAATAAATACATTGCAAATAAGAAGGTGGTAGGCATAACCTATATAGCAGGACAGACTGGTATTGTTTTTATCAGTTCTGAACAGTTGCTGCAGTTACGTTAAAAAACAAAACCATCAATCATTATTGACAATAATTGTGTGTTCAAACATGAAATATAATTTTGTGTTGTGTTTGTTTTGTGTATTATAGTTTCATTATGTGATATTATTATGCTTTTAAGGAGACTGTTCAAAGATGTTTAAATAATGGAATAAGTAAAACCCATAATATTTATGAATTGATACAAGAGTGCCTATTTTTTTCACAGTTCTTGAAGTTCATGAACCACAAGAAATCACGTTTGACTGACCTCTTCCGAAAAATGGACAAAAACAATGATGGTCTCATTCCCAGAGAGGACTTCATCGATGGAATTATGAAAACCAGTAAGAAAAGGAGTTTGCTTCTTAGGATTTGCATAATATAATATTAGCTGGCTTCTGCAGTGAGAAGTGGATAATGTGGACAACATAGGCTTATAACTTATCTTTCATTAAAACAGAAATTTATTAATGTTTTCAATATTTGGTATCAGATGTTTAAACATTTAAGCTGTTTTTCGTAAATTATTGATCATTTCTTGTATCTGTCTTTTCTGTTAGAATTTGACACTAGTAGGTTAGAAATGAATGCAGTAGCAGACCTGTTTGACCGGTCGGGAGAAGGTCTGATCGACTGGAAGGAATTCATTGCTGCTCTAAGGCCAGACTGGGAGGAACGGAAACCAGAAACTGAGGCAGATAAGATCCATGATGAAGTGAAGCGATTGGTGATGCTGTGTACTTGCCGTCAAAAGTTCCGTGTCTTCCAGGTTGGAGAAGGAAAGTACAGGGTGAGTAAAAAAACAAGATTGGGAATATTTTAGTCCACAGAATATAAATTCAGAGATGTTCATTTTGCCACATTCATTGGTTGTGATAACAAGTAGTTCATGTGTATACCCTCATAGGTGGCAGCACGGATAGTTTGTATGATCACTCTTGGGTAGCAGCATGGGTGATGACATCATCAACTATAGAGGATCATCTTCTGGTCTCACAAATTTTATCATCTGTCATGTTGATGTGACTTATTATAGGAAATAAAAAGTAAATAGCCTCCAGTGGCACGATATCCATATCAAATTTCATGAAGGTCTCTCCAGCTATTCTCTGATTATATGCTTATGGGTGATGATGTCATCAGTAATCACAGTCGATCATGGATAATTACCGTCTTGGAGGATTATCATCCCACCTCATGAATTTGAGCATCTGTGATTTTGGTATTTCTGATTTTACTAGTGGCATAGTCTCTACACCCAATTTCATGAAAATCCATTTAGCCAGTCTCAAGTTACATAGTTTGCAGAAAGTGTAGGTCATTGAGGCCACTGATTGACAGCAGCACAGCCATGGCTCAAGGATGGGCTTATGGACAAATAATATAAGGCGTTCTTCTTGGATGCTGAAATGTAAAGAACACTTGAATGTAATTGATAATTGGTATGTATTGGTAACTATAATTTTATTTCCATTGTGTATTGATTGGTTATATATTTTGTGTGTCACAGTTTGGTGACAGTCAGAAACTGCGTTTGGTGCGTATCCTTCGCTCAACTGTGATGGTGCGAGTTGGTGGTGGTTGGGTGGCTCTGGACGAGTTCCTGGTGAAGAATGATCCGTGTCGAGGTAAGCATTCATCTGTATCCTCAATGCTTATGTTTGATGCCATCATGTACATCTTGGTTAAAGTCTCGAACACAATTTCACATTGGTTTTGTGTGATAGTTTAATTAATGACACTTTGTCAGTTGTCTGTGATATATAACATCCATTGAAAGGATGATTGTGTGAATAATGAATTTGGGAGGAAAGAAATTTATTGCCTAAGGAAAACCACAGAAAACTTCAGTCTGAATCAAATTGGGGAGTTGACCTGTCAACCACAACAGCCTGGTTTGGCTATTATTGTTGGTATAGGTGCAAATGCACTGGCCAGAATGCAAGGCATTGGTCAGTGCTTCTCTCTCAGTACCGTGAAATAAAAAGTAACAGTGTACGTTTACTTGTTTGTAAAACTGTAAGGTTTTATTTTGTTTTATATTGTGGTTGTTATATTCCTTCTGGAAAATCAGGTTTGGAAATTAAAATTTTCTCATGAAGCCATTGTGAAATGTGCGATTTTTAAAAGCCTGTGTGATACTGCATGTTGTCCAGGCACAGCCAAAAACTTTTCTTTTTATAAATAGCTGATACAATTTAACATATTGATGACCACTTATATGCTGTCCTTGTCTAATAATAATGATTATATGTCATATTTATGCACATTGTTGATGTGCAATGGTCTCAGCCCAGTTTTATGGTACAGTGTTGTTGTACTGTCATACAAAAGTTTCATCTCAATTGTCTTCAATTTTGAGTTGTTGATTGGCATGATGATACAGAGTTAAAGTAGGTAATTAAAATGTGCTGCGTTTGTAAAATAATATTTTATTATGCTGACATCTGTTGAGGTTGATTAAACTATTTAGTGTATAAGAGAGCGGCATACAGAGAAATTTTACAAAGTTTTTATATGCAGTTGTCCATGCCTTTTTTAAATGTTGTTGTAGGAATGTTTTGCAATTACTAGCACAAATACATATATTTGGTTAAATGTTTTGCCGTTACTAGCACAAATACATATATTTGGTTTGTGGAACATCCTTTGGTCATCAGTATGTTAATTGCAGGTTTAGTATTTATTGAAACATCACATTACTACATTTAAATGTGGTTGAAGATTGTCGGTCAATGTTGATAACTTAACAGATGAAATATAATTACTGCATAAAAATTGCATTATTCATTCTTTCATAGTAATTTCTATGTGAAATTCCTTAGTACTTTGCACTTCTAACTTTTAACATATTATATCTTGTCTTAGTTTTATGAAATTTATCTATATCTTATATGTGTGTTGTGCAGTGAACACTTTATTTTTGTTTTATTTATAATCTGCAATAAGCGAGATGTAATTGTTCGGAAATTCAAGACAAGAATAATATGTTTAAATTGCAGCATTGTATGAACAACATTAGCATCAGCTTCATCATCTGGTAGCATCTACTGTATTTATTCGTGTATAACACGCAGTATTTTAATTATTTATTCTTAAAATTATTGTGCGTGTAATACGTGAAACACATATTTAAAGGAGCAAGGAAGTTTTTCTTTTCTTTTCTTGCACACAGTAGAATTAATTGTGTGTTAAGGATTTATAATTACGAATGTTTTCTGTTGCTGTCAAAGAAAAATCACCAACAGTCATACCATCATCTGACTGCTTTAAAATATGAGTGAGTGTGTCTAGGTTATGAATTTTACAACTACATAATACAAATTGTGATGAGGTTCATCTGTCTGATCAGGGGGCGGATTTGCGATCACAGTGTTCTTAAAGCCCAATTTTAATGAGTACGTGGTCAGTGTTATGAGCCGCGATAGCTCAGTCAGAATAGTGACTAGCTACGGGCTGGACGGCCGGGGTTCGATCCCCGACGGGGGCAGAGGATTTTTCCTCTAGCCTCTGCGTCCAGACCGGCTCTGGGGCCCACCCAGCCTCCTCTACAATGGGTACCGGGGTCCTTTCCCAGGGGGAAAGCCGGCCGGGGCGTGATGCTGACCACTCACCCCATCTAGTGCTGAAGTCAAGAAAGAGAGGAGCTATACCTCCACTCACCCCAAGCGCCTATATGGCACGTAGTGGGACAAACTTTACTTTACTTTTTACATGGTCAGTGTTACACACTGTAACTGTGCACATTAAAACCCAAATTGAATAACCAACCTAATATAATGAAGCACTGAGTGTAATCCAGTGAAAAGTAAATGCATAGAATAAGTTCACATCTTAATTTTCGATTATCCTTCACAGACTATGAAGAGCATTACCATCCAAATAAATTATTTTAAGTTGGTGCTTTTGTTAAGAGTTTAGATTTTCATTATCTCAAGTTGACAATCAGTAACACAGAGTGAGTGATGAATTATGGGAGGTGGGTGGTGGTGCAAGCTTCTGGCCTAAATCAGTTTCATTACAAAATACTTCCTACAACAATGAATGCCAAATTTGCCTACCTAATATTCAGACACCTCGTATGACTTCCCCCCCATTACCGTTATTTTATATATTTCAAAGCGTGTTGTACACGAATACATGATTTTCTAATTTTCTGATCCAAAAATAATAGTATCTACAGTATTCAAGATAGTATAAATGTGCTTTTCTCTGGCTATTGAAATGCAGTTTCTAAGATTAAGAATACTCTTTTTGAAAATATTTTCAGTGTTTGAAACAGGCAGTGAAGTGTATATTAATTTGCTGTGTGTGTTCTCTACTTTTTCTCTCCTGGTAGCATTATGTTATTGGTAAATAATAATTTAAGTTTGTTTTTATGCTTTATAATTTTTAATGTTTACATTAATTTTGTGTTTGAGTTTAGTTAAATTATTATTACAGTTTAGTTTGGTTCAGAGGATGGTTGTTGAGTGTTTGCAGTAAGAACTTAATTTAAACATAATGAGTTCTGAATATATCTTTTTTACATTGGTACAGTGGTTGCAGTAATTAATATGGGAAGTAAGGATTTTTGTGCTAAATATATGAGACCATCATACACAGTGTCTAGAGGTTATTGTAGGTGTGTGAAGAAATTATGCCATAATCATACATATAAAACATCTTACTTCTAACAGTTTCTAAACTAAATCCGCAGTATATACCCAACTGACGTACAACTCCTGAGGTAACATATTAAAAATCTTGAGCTTGTGGCTTTGGTTTTTCCCCTCCTGTTTGGTGGTGAAAAATACTTTCAGCTTGATGTCTGGTGGAGAAGCATGGAAATGAATAGACTGAGACTTGTAGCTGTGCTTGACATTAAAAGAAAAGCCCTAAATGATACTTATTATGGTCATGACTTTGCAATTCAGTGATGAAGTTAAATGTGAAACACATTATTTATGTACTATGTGAGGGTATCACACCAACACAACATTGTTGTCTGTATGAGATGCGTTATATTTATTTATTTTATAGTTTATTCTGGCATTTTTTTTAGTATCTCAGACTATACAGTGTCGAATGAGAGGATGGTAGTAAATAATGAATTGGAAGGAAGTGGCAATGGTCTAATTTACTGTACTATCCTGGCATTTGCCTGGAGGGACTGAGTAAAACCACACAAAAAACCTGGTCAGGATAGCCGGTCTCCAGGCCGAGATTTGAATCTGGGACCTCCCAAGTACAAAGCAGAATGTTAACCACTTTACCACGACGTTTGGTAAGACGCAGTATAGAGCAATGCTGAAACATAGTTGCGTGTTGCTTATATATATTAATATCATAACTGATTATTATTGTTGAAGTTATGAAACAGAGATAACTGAAATTATGGCATCTGTTCAGCCCATTAGTAAGCATCTCACCGTAGATTGTCAGTAGTTATTGAGACATTGTTTTCTTTATGAGAATTTAAAATTTAGTGCTTTACCAAGATGTGTATAGCCCTGGGAATGGTAGGGCAGATTTCCAAGTGATATTTTTATTCAGACTCCACAAATCCTGAATATAAATAGGCTTAAAATACTTTTTGTCAAATGTCCTATTCATTATTTATTTTCTAAATCAAGTTTGAGCCATTTAATTAAATGAATTGATTTCCCTGATGCCACTGATGATGACCTCTTGATGTTGTACCGCGTATGGCAATAGTGTCTTTTTTATAGTGTTAATAGTTGTTTGTTTGCCTATTTATATTCTAATGCACTACACAGTATGCAAAGTTTTAAGATTATCCACAAGTCCTGGTTTCTATTCATCGTCCTGTTTATTTGTTATTCCAGAAGTGGATGCATTATTCAACAATCATTTGTATAAAATTTCATGGAATACTTTGGGCAGACTTGTATCTTTTCTTACCTTGTGCTGTTCTTGTGGTAGTTTGACTTTTATAATATGTAATCAGAGATAATTTAACTAACTACAGTGTACCATTCCCTTTAGTGGGTGCCTTGTAACTATGGCATGGCACGTCATGTCCTCAGTTTACTGAGGGAGGAGATAATCTCCAGATATGGAGGGTAGTTGTGGGGTGGGTAGCTGACAGAAAGACTATCCTTCAGTTTGGAAATTTGGCTTGTGGCTGACTATTCTTCACAAATGTATTTTGTTATTAAATGTTACACAGGGCCTCTGATTTGGATAGAGCCTTTGGTCCAGTGTTGGGTTCTTATAAACATTTTTGGGTTACATAGAAGAGGGGGAATTTCTTGACTGGCTGTTACTATCAGCTTCTCAAGAATTATGCTTCTTCATGGAGTTAATTTGTGGACCATCCACAGCACGTCTCTGCTCTGTAATTGAAAAAATTGTGCATAGCATGTAAGCATATGGGCAGTTGTTATACTTAAGAGAGGACTAATTTTGCTTTATAATAGTAAGTTCCAAACCTTAACTACAGTTGTGGACATAAAGTGTTACACGTTTTTGATACTTTCCATGCTTCTAAATCAGAGGTAGACAAATATTGTAGAGTAGTTGATGATTACTTTATACTGGCACATAGCATTTTAGAAAATAGGGCCATTAACAGTGTTTTTCTCTCATTTCTTTCCTCCTGTTTGCTGCTTTAACCAAACTCATGAAAATACTTTAATCCATTTTCCCATCCACCTTTCTTACACATTTTCTGTACATCTTTGTTACTCATATTCATTGGATCCGGTTCTTGTAATCCCTCAATTTATGATTTTGCATTTTTTCTTCATACTGTATTATTTTGGTTTGGGCACTTAAGTTGTTTTACTTCCAATCCCGGACCCAAATAAGCCAGAGCAACATGAGGCATGGTGTCCTTTGGGCTACGTGGCCTTGTCATGTAAGAACAATATATCTTTGATGCATGTCTTGATGTGTGAAGTTTTCAGTTTGCATCTTCTTATGTATCAGCATGGTGCAAATCAGTTTTCTGCCATTTGTTCTCTGTCTCAGATGATAGGTTATTTTTAATTGTCAGTACCACCAGCATTAATAGAACCCAATAAAACCTCTTTTAGTGAAGTATATAGGCCTAATGTGCCATGGTAATTTCTTCTTTCATTACTGGGGAATGAATCGTATTTCATATTATTATCATTGTAGAACTGGTTCATTTATGTCTTCATTAATTGTCTAGAAGTAGGTATTTGACTAAACTATCTTCCACAACTTGTTTCATCATCATACCTATAATATGAGCACTGTATTATTAAATACTTTGGGGACCAAGCAATACCAAGAATATGATTGAGTTGCCTGTTGACTGATAAAATACATTGTAGTTGTACCATCCACAAACTTGCAAGAAGCCTGAAATTAACAACTGACTTAAAGATACAGTGTAATAGTACATTCGACCAGAATCACATAATTGTGTAAGCATTTTGACGCCTCCAAAGTGCTGAGCAAAGCTTATGAACTGAAATCATTAATGTGTATCAAAATTATATTCCACATTTAACACCATAACATTTCTAGTACAATCTAGGCTGTTAAGTCAGCAAATGTCAAGTGACTTTTGATTGAAGATATTGATAGTATAACAGCTAAATGCAGAAAGATCTGGTAAGGAAGCTGTGCTTCTATTGCTTTTAAGTGGACTGACTTCTATGGCAAAAACTTATCCCTTGTGACAGAGGATGAACCACTAGTTATAAATATAACCAAGTTTTGGTTCAAGTTATTTCAGGTTAATATTGTTTTACTTCATTGGTTTTGCATAAACTGAGCTTTAAGTTTTGTTTAGTCCACTCCACCATATAATTGTATAATTTTAAGTGCATTCATTCCAAATAAAATCTCTGGCTGGAATTGTGTTTGTGGTATTTAATGTTTATGTTAATCCAGCATTAATGCAAAATTTGAATGCCCCTCACATCATTCATATATATTTAATGTAATTGAAAATGATGAAAGTAATTTTATAGTTTTATGCTATTTGGTGCATGAGAGTGAATGCAATTTCATGCCATTGAATTTATATGACGGCAAAAACATTAGGATAATTTGTCTTACTTTTTTATTCATTTATTAACATGTCATTGAATAACTAGCATACTAATTTTATCTTTTCTTGAGAAACTTTATAGTTGATGTGCAGCATTCAAATGAAAGAGTATCCCCTGCCAAAACAAGAAACAAAAGATGAAGAAAATTGCCACTTGATAGAGATTGGGAATCCCATGATTTAGCAGTATTTGTAAATTCTTGTATGCTCTGTGTTGGCCCAGTTAGGTTCATATTGCCAAGTGTAATGTTTCAGACCGGAAATAATGACTTTCTTGCAATGAATGCACTTGTTGGATATCACTACTAGCTTATGTAAGCATGGTGTTGTTTTCTTTATGGTGTTTTGGTGCATAGTTTAGTTTTGTGAGTGTAGAGACTGTAGGTTAAGGGAAGAGGTGTTTATTCTTTTTATGAAGAATTAGCACCATGGTTCTGTGACCTCAGGCTCTTTAAATATGCTTCTTATGATTACAGTTTACTGCTTTTGTGAATTGTATATAATGAATTTGTGCATCAGCATTGTTTTTCTTGGTTTGCTTATTGTATTGTTTCTTTTGTCCTCCTTTTTTCTCTCTTGCCTCTTCTTCCTACATCCATGGTATTATAATGACATGGCATCAATCCTCAACTCCATCTCTGCTCCCTTTCACCCTTCAAATCCCTTCACATGACATACTTCGCATTCGGTTCTTTCACACTGAATGGCAGCCAAGGGCCGCACAAACATCGAGCTGCGTGAACAGTTCATCCTGGCAGAGGGCGTGTCACAGAGTATGACTGCGTTCAAACCCAGGGCCAGTCCGGGTGGCAGTTCAACAGGATCACAACGTTCCCAGTCTCTGGCTGGACCCATTACCAAGGTTTGTCTGGCATGTCCTTGGTCCAAAATCCTTGTTCCTCAATGTATTGTATGTAGATGCATCTGCAATTTTCTGCTTGGTGCTTAAGTAGACCAGTAGGAATTATTCCAATTCAGCACCAGCACTGATTATTTCAGACCAGTGAGAAAGTGGAATTATACACGTGATCATTTTTTCCGCTGCACAGTTCTATTTTAATAAGTACCATTCATCTTTTATTTATCATCTTGAAATGTGGAAGGATATGTTTTATTGAAGGCCCATGTGTGGACAGTATCATTGTGGATTTCTTCATTATACTTTGTTTTCATTCTTCCACAGAAACACATCTTGTCTGTCCTTTTCTTTCCTTTTTATATTTTAATTTCTTTCTTGTTCCATCAAACTTGGTTACCACGTTACTCAAGTTTGCTGGAAGTCACAGAAATTGTATACGAGGGATGCCATTTACACTGATTGCAGCACTCCAGATTTAAGCATGTGGGCAGGTTTTAAAAATATGCTCATGTCAATATGGAATTCTTCCTTTCTTTTTTTTTCTCTTTTTTGTATAATCATTTTATCATTACTTAATTTGAAAAAAATTGCTAATTTATTCTTATGATTTTCCAGTCTTTTGAAATTATTTGCTTATAGTTTATGAAGTGGTTGACTGTTATCTTTGTGTTCGCTTAAATAATTGCCCTTTTAAGGAAAATTTGATTTTCAGGTTACAAAACACAAGAACAGATATATGCTTACAGTTTGTGTAATTATCATACTTATTTATGGGCATTATGATACTTGATTTGTTTGGAGTGTTACGAGTGAAATGGGCATTTCTAATGGACATTGGCACTCTTTGCAAAGGTCAGTAGTTGTTATGTATGTACATGATGCATGAGCTTTTGATGTTGGTACTACTGGATGGACTGCTTCTTGTGGCGTAATGGAAGGTATGGTATAATGTTACAGTACCTTTTTCAGTTTGCATGGATTCAAAACAAAATACCTCAGGAGATGCGACATAAAGCCACTGTTGTTTTCTGTAACACTGATTTCTGTATTAAATAGAACAAGCTAATTAAGTACAGTACTTTGTAAGTTATATTTCATTACTTGTAAGTTAGATAATGTTTATTAGATGTACTGCAGGATGACACTGTTTGGTTGAAAGGACTTATTTATTAGCTTCTGGCCTCATTTATTTATATTGTGTCCACTGTGTTAATAATATCATTGTACTACATAATAAGGACTGATGTTGTTAGGTCAGAGTTTTCTAGAGATGGTTGATGGGTTTGAGGGTTGTAATATTTAGTCAAATTTTGGAGTGTGGGTACGGACTTTTCCAGCCAAGGAGTTTATGACTCAACTGATGCCGATAATTGAAAGCCTGAGGCAACGAGAGGACCTGCCCTGCTCATACCCACTCGCCATGGGGGCATCTGGGTTCCCCTCATATCACTGGGTAAATAAACACTGCTACTGTCATTACTGCAACACACTGTGTTGTGTGCCTAACACTCTTCAGCATCATGGAAAATTAGTTTAGCTTTTATTTATAGCCTGTATCATAGTGCATTTTGATTTGTTTGATATTGTCATCTTCTTAATATATTAAAAAGAATCCTTTTTGAAGATGGGAAGACGCTTTGAAACACATATTTACTTGTATTTTAAATTTCTAGAGCTTGAATTTCCTCTAATGTAATTAATTGGCTGGCCCAAATAGTGCTAGTAAATTTTCATGTTTTGGAATAGTGTTGAAAGTTTGTTTCTTTTATTCAGTGTAGAAAATAATCTTTTTCCCGTTCATTGATTCATACCTATATTAAAGTCTTTCCTTTGGCTTAGACCTATAGATTCTTTCTGAAGCAGGAAATGCTCATTTTAAGGAACACAAAGAATAAAATAAACTCTAACAGAATTGTGAGACTTGAGGAAGTTATGAGACATTGTGTTTGCAGTGCAGTCTTCTGGAATGATCAGACATGTTTGGTAGGGAATAAAACTTCGATGTTTTGGGAATCTTTTCTTAGGAAATATTATTTCTAAAAGGATTAATTGTTGTACAGTCACAGATATGAACCATTATGTAGGATTGTACAGAGTTCAAACTGACTCTGTATGTTCATTTCCCACGATGCTAAGATGCTAGTTGTGTGGCAGTATTTGTCTTGTTGCAGATTTGAACTTGTGTGTGGTTTGAAGTTGTCCAGCTTTGGTTGTTTAGAGAAGTTCCCTATCTTGCTCCTTCCATTGTAATGTCTTGGGTTACAAGTTGGTACAGTGGTCTGAACTCTTCATGACTGAGTAGGAGATCCAAGTATCTTTTCCAGGGTTTCTTCCTGTTCTTATAAGACACAGTTGGCAGAACTGTCTGTATATAAACCTACGTGCTCGCCTTCAGATTATGCTTGCTGTGTATTTTAATTTCTATATTAGTTGTTCATTTTTATTTCAGTACTGAATTTATTTTCTCTACTTTGTTATGTTAAATTTATGTTTCCTTTACGTGGGTGAACTGCCCATAATTTGATTTTTATTAGGTAAGTATTTACAGGTACATACAGTGAGTTATTTACATCTGCATTAATGGTTAATTATTTTCCCCTTTTGCTTATTGGTGAATTAGTTGCGGTAATCGCAATAGGAGATGAGCATCAGTTGTTGCCAAGATTCCATTGGGTGAGTTCTAAAATGACTAACAGTAGACTAGTTTTCTGTTAACATTTCAGATCCTGAAAGCATTAGTGGTTGTAGAATATTCTCATATATGAACTGTGTGTTGCAGCAGCTTGTAATACCAGAACTGTTTGTCACATTTGTCAGCCTGTACCCTCAAAATGCTTCGTAAATTATTGTTCCTTCGCATGGCAATTAAAAGCATTCACTTTTTGCTCGTCATTTATTGACTTCATCTGTTGGAGTTTTAACCAACTTGTTCATGCTTTGATATATTGTGTGTAAATTGAAATTTCTGACTCTAATACTTGAAAGTGTTTGAATTTCCTTTGTAATTTAGTGACATTTGTGAGAGAGTTAACTAATTTCTTCTTGGTTTGACACATCATGTATAAATTGTTGCTCCAAGTCATATTCCTTGAAAGAGTTAAGTTGCATTCCTGTCGTGTACTGGTATCTGTTAGAGAGTTGATTAGTTTCTTTGTGTGTTGATGGATTCTGTGATATATTAAAAAAAATTCTGTTTATATAGTGGGCACCATTTCTGCAATTGATAGACTTCAAATAATGTAAACGTTTTTTTATGGTGAATTCTTGAAGCATAGTATGTCTGAATATGGAGAGGGTTAATATTAGTTGCAGGACCTCAGTATCATTTTGAGAAGTACTTAAAAACCACTGTTGTTTTAGGAGCCTCTTTAACTAACCTCTCAAGTAACACACATTTACCATCACATAAAACATTGGTCCTTATACAGTGTATCTCAGCAGACTTTATAATTTCTTGGTTAAGTAAATGTTTGAAGTATTGAACAGATAATGATACTTTGTTTTATATGCATGCTTTAATTTACCATTTATTATTACAGCAATTTTTGAGCAGCCTTGTTGATAATTTCACATTAAGGGAGTCCCTGTGTTTAAGTTAATTGTTGGTGTTATATATGATTTTTGCTTATTTGTGCTACTGTGAAGTTGCTATATGTGAATCTGAATGTGCATATTAAATGGAAATTATAATATAATAAAAATTAAACTCCAGACTGGAAATTACTTTTATCTTTAATACGCAGAAATGCATGTTGTTTTCTAAAATTATAATCATGGCTGTTTAAAATAATTTATGGCTATTATTTAGAAACAGTTGATAAAAAATGGCAGCCACATTTATATCCAGGAATATGCATCTGAATTATCTTTAAAAGCCAGTCCGTATTTCTTGATATTGAAGATAAATTTTAATATTTAGAAAATACATTACAAGTAACAAACTTTTTTATTATAAATTATATACTTGTTTAAACATTTGTTGTGTCAAAAAACTTCAGTTATCCAAGAAGTAGTCTTTATTTTACATGGGTGTGAAAACATGGCTGGTAGGTTTAGAGACAATGCACATGAAAGTTGCAGTATTTATTGGTAAACTGTATAAATTAAGTAACATGATGTTATTTATTTATATATTGACATTTTCCTTTATGTGATGTATATATTACACTGGTATTAGTTCATTGGGTCCCGCGCCGTAGCCATGCCGTCTGAGGCATCATGCTTCAGACCGGTGATACAGAATGCACGCTGGTTCGAGTCTCGGGGAAAGAAATTTCTCACGAGATCTTTCGACCGGTGCCAGCCCAGCATCGTGAGGAAATTGGGAAGCTACAATGGGTAGCTTAATCCAGTCAGGAAAACTAGCAATGGCTGGGGGTTCGTCGTGCTGACCACATGTCATCCTATATCTGGTTGGACGATCATTCACCTCTGCTTAGGCATGTGAACGTGAGGCCAGCAGCCAGCTAGTCGGCTTTGGCTCTCAGAGGGCTGTTACGCCACGGATTATTATTACTTCATTGGATACCATTATACCTTTCATAAATAAAAGCAAGTGAATGGTACTGATTTTCTTTTCTTTCTGGAAATTAATTAATTACTTTGGTTTTGCTGTTATATACCAATTGCTGGTTAAAGCTTACCTTATATCATAGTTGCCATTTTCTAATCTCTGTATTAGTTTTTCTATTTATAAATATGATCTTGTATCACATTGTTGTAATTTTTTTTATACAGCCATGTTAACACCAAGGATATATTCATAATATCCAAAGAAAAGACTGCATGATCACTTATCACAGAAATAACTTTATTAATATCTGTAGCTATATGTTTATGTGGGGCTGTAGGTGCGTGAGCGCAGTGCACGCAGTGTTCCCATGGGACGTAACACTGGACGATCATCATTCTCTGGTGGACATCGTACTCCAGACTCTCTCAGTGATAATGAGAGCACACTGACCCGACCAATAAGGAAAGGATCAGCGCCTCCTCGTTCTACCCTCACTCCAGGTTAGTTCAAGTAACCCTGAAGCAGGCACATCATTTCCTCAAAGACTAAGTATTCCTTAGCACTCTGTTTTTTGTTTAGAGACAATTCAGTGTGGCATCTCATCATTCAAAACTTAATTCAGGTAATGAGGTGAAGGTTAAATATTCTGAAGATTTCTGTCTTCTGGGTTGTTGTACTGTGTAGTATGGTCGATGTTTACCAACGTTTCAGAGATCATACTGCCTCCATCATCAGGGTGATTCATCGACCATACTACACAGTGCAGCAACCCAGAAGACAGAAATCTTCATACTCACCACTGTGAAAATCTTAAATCTTAAATATTCTGATTTCCAGGTTTTAGACATATTCAGAGTTAAGCTTGTTACAGTTGCCTTTTGTACATACACTATAAATGTGTGTGTATATGTGTAGGAGGAAGCCAGCCAGGCAGCAAAGCGGGCAGTCGTCCCAACAGTCGCCCCAGTAGCCGACCTCAGAGCCGTCAAGGCAGCAAACCTCCCAGCAGACATGGGTCCACACTCTCTCTTGATAGCACAGGTGAGTGAGAGAGCTTCAGGTATTTTAAATTTGACATAGAAAGTTGGTGGGGAGGAAGTGATGATCAGGATTCCTGTTTGCACATGGTAACTGCTTATGTGACTTAAGGATCCGTTACTTATTTTTCCTTTTCAGTATATCTTCTGCTCATGCTCTTGCAATCCAGTAATAGATAGTTTAAGAATAGTTTTTCCCACCTAAACAGTATCAAATTTTGTGTGTTCGACTTGTTTTGTCATTTTCTGACCCTTTTCACTCTACCTCAGATTTTATTCAGAAATTTCACAGATATATAAGTAACATAAAGCTGTCCCATAATATGCCATGTAGGCACTTGGGGGGAGAGGTGGTATAGCTCCTACTCATTCTCAACCTGATTTTGTTCTTCTGAAGTATGACACCATAGAGTTTTGTAGTTTTAATGGAACCTGTCACCTATATCTTCAGGGTAGAAGAATCCACATTTATGTATATCAACTATCTTTCACTTTAGAGGAGTTATAGAAGTTAAGTCCAAGTAACATATTAGTCCTGGAACAATTTGGCTTCAGGAAAGGTGTATCCACTGAAGATGCAGCTTTCAAACTAACAGACAATGTGCTAAAATCTGTTAACCAAAAAATGCATGTTGGAGGAATTTTCTGTGATTTAGCAAAAGCTTTTGACTGTGTAAATCATGAAATTTTGTTGGATAAATTGCATTTTTATGGTGTTCAAGGAATAACAGCGCAATGGTTCAGATCCTATTTAACAGATAGAAAACAAATGGTCAAAGTAAAAGCACCTAAAAACAAACAACATTTTTTCTCAAACTGGGGAACAATAAAACATGGAGTTCCCCAAGGGTCAATTTTAGGGCCCTTACTTTTTATAATATACATAAATGACCTTCCTCCAACAATAAAAATAAAAACAATAAATACTCTAACAGAACCCATAATATTTGATGATGACACAAGTGTCATAATTTCTAATAAAAATTTTGATGATTTCTGTTCAACATCAAACATAGTTCTGTCTCATATGA
>NW_019059894.1:999998-1011604 GCF_000696155.1 Zootermopsis nevadensis
TCAGATGAATGGGATATGTGGCATACATTGGGGAGATGAGAAACATAAAAATGTAAACAATTGGTTGACCTAGCCATAAATGGGAACATAGTTTTAATTTTTTTCTTTAAATTGTGTGTGAGAATGTGGACCTCATTCAATTGGCTCAGCGTAATATCCAGTGGTGAATTTGTAAATATGGCAGTGAACCTTCAGGTTTCACAAAAGCAAGGAATTACATGACCAGCTGAGCAATGATAGTCTTGTCAGTAAAAATTCAACACCCTGGTGTCAAATGCTTAGAATTACATGTCAGCCATGTCCAGTACCCCCCAGGTTTATGTGAGCAGGTCTCATCATTCAAAATCTGGTCACATTCCTGTGTGTGTGATAGCATTATTTTTTAAGCTGGTTTGAACCTAAACTTAAGAAGCCAATATTTCCTGTCTTTCCATGCCTATAAAAGTCCTTTATAGCATTTATCGTGTAACACAGAGACCACAAATGTCTGCCACGTGTTTTGTGCAGCGTGCATGGTAATATTGTAACTCTGTATAATGAAAAAAACTAGAGTTGCATAAATTAAGTATTTGATTTTAAGTGAATAATTAATAACAGTTATTTGTTAAATAAAATTATTGAGCAGGATGCGAACCTACTTACAACAGTTAGTAGCATTTTTAATAAATTGCTATCATTTATAACCTTGTTGCCTAAGATTCTGTAAGAAAGGTTGAATGTGGCTCCAGATCTTGAAAGATGAAAGCCCTGGTGTAACAGTTTGAACATGATAGTTAGTTCATGCATGGCTATCTACACAATCTTTTCTGTTAATAGCATGCTTTCATTCTTTTGTTGAAATAACACTTCCTGGCATGTAATTTCTGTACCTCTTTCCACGATGGGATAACTATTTTAAAAATTAAACTCATCAGTTTCAAGAAGACACACAAATACAATAATGCTGATTATTGAGGCAAACAAGCTGTGAATGTTGACTTGCGACAACTTTCTTCTGTCTACAGTGTAAATGTGAACCAACATAATTTTGCATGTTTGGGTGGAAAGGGGCACACAGAAAGTTTGATGTATCTTTAAGCTGAAAATGGCTTAATTAACTCTGTGTTGCATTACTTCTGTTCTATGCTTTCTTCTTCCAATGCAGACATTCAACAGTTAGGATGACTTCTGCTTCTAACATCCCTATTCTAGTCGAAGGACCTTATAGGTAAGGTCTTTGATTCTATCTGTTACACCTAGTAATTATATATCTGCTTGCAGTTTTAATTTCAGGAATTGGCTTCTGTATCATACTGAACTGTGAAGCTGAATTCACATTTTTGTATGACTTTTAACATTAAAAATTTATACAATAATTTATTTACCGTCTTTACACAAACTTAAAAATGTTGTTAAAATTACTTAAAATTATAAAAAAAATTTATTAGATACTAGATCTTGTTACATTTTACATTTGACGACATGTTTCGATGTTATTTCATCATCATCAGGTCTATCAATTAAAAATTTAGCATTGTTATATTAAAAATGTTTGATATTGCATTCTTACAGATAATGGATGATGTGACATGACAGAATTATAAATTTGCATTATATATAAAGATATGAATGCATAGGTGACTATCACATTTTTTTGTAGCTAGGGAGGCAGAAAAGGGTCTTAAAATAAGCAAACAAACTATTAACACTATAAAAGGACACTAGTGCCAGATGCATTTCAACCTCAAGAGGCAACAGGGAAATTAATTCATTTAATCAAAATGGTTTCAAATTGGTTTAAAAAAAAGTGTTAAGTGTTAAGAAAAGGGTCTGATTGAAACTAATATGTAGCATTGGTAAAGTAAGTATGTAAGTGTTAATTCGCAGAAATTCAGTTCAAGGAAAGATGGCACCATGTAAACATACCACTGTTACCATATGAAGGTGGCCTACTTCTGTTTCTCTGTTTTCCATTAGTCACCAAATGTAAAATTACAACTTTTCCACTTTATTTGTTGTGAATATTTATGTTGTCAAAGCAACAAGTACCAATTGTTTTTTCACTTAATTTTAATTCTGTTTATTGTAATTTCATACCAATTCTGGCAGTAAAGCCAACACTTTGGCATTGTACAAAGAATGTCTGTGTAATAGAAGTCTTTAATTTGAAATAGATAGAGTTTGCTTATGTGTGTGTGTGTAAAATTTTATTTTTTCTGAATTGTGGTAACTTTTAAAGAAGTGATGAGGTCTGATGATCTGATGATAAATGATTTAAGAATATTGGAAAAATTAACATTTTTCATAGTAAAAATGCCACGTTTTTACTCGTGAAGTTTTTATCATTTTCATTTCATGCATATAACATGCAACTTCCAGTTGGGAAGTTGAAGAGTGTGAAAATTTGTTTCAGTGCAAAGTGAAATTCAGGATTTAGTAAGCCATTCTATTTTATAACATTTGTAATGTGGAATGGAATGTTATGTGTTTTTATTTTCATGAGACTTTGTTAAAATGTCTGTTCCTAATCATGTGTAATGCACTTGATATTGGATGAGTCAATGTCTAAAGCAAGGTAACCTCTCTTTTCTATTAGGAATCGTACACCATCTGGCTCAAGCACACCCATTCCAAGTGGGGCCAAAGTTGCAAGGAAGACATCTGGTGCCTCTGATACAGCTACAGGAACCTCACGCAAGAGTTCTAAAGCTGCCACACCTATTGAATCACGGGCACCATTCAGACTTTAGGGATCAAGTGTATCAACATATGAGCCATTTGTAACTGACATGAAACAAATTTCAAATCAAAATAACTTAGTTTCTTCAAGTTACAAGGTGTGATGTGAAGCAGAAATTATTTCACAATAAAAGACAAATTTAGAGAATTGATTTTCATGTCTTCATGTATTTATAGATTAAAAGTTGTTTTTTAATTACATTTCAGTTAGATTCATCTCACACATTCATTTCTGTAGTTATTTTTACACCTTGAAACTGGAGAGTTCAACACGTTTGTTATAATTCTTTTGAGGGACCATTCATTTTAAGTTCTGGAAATGGCAATGTGATGTTACTGTCCCTGTGAGAAATACTTTTTGTTAATTGTTGGATGTTTTATTTTCTAAGATTATTTTTAAGCAGCACCAGTCTTTTATTTAAAATATGAGGTGGGTTGTGTTTCTTTGTTACAACCATATTAACTTACTTGCTGATAACACAATGTAACTGCAAGATGTGGACACTGTTATGGTAAAGGAGCTGACACCAATATTAGCATGCAGTTACAAAATGGCAATAACAAGTATGTAACAATATATTCTGCTTCATCACACCTTTTATTTTGAAGTTCCTTTGATTAAAGGAACTAAATAATTATAATGTAATTATTAATTTATAACTACATAATTTAAGTATGAATCAAAGTTATGAAAATATAGATGTTTGGTTAAATTAACAACAAGATGAAATAATGCAGTTCAGGGGTTTTACTTTCCATCTGTGTAGAATAAGTATGTGCCATCATTGTCATGTTGGTAAGTTAACCAAACCTAATTTATTTGCAGACTTTAGGAAATAAATCAAACATGCTTTAATTACACACACTGTATACTCTTTTTATAATAGAGCTAATATATATAAATATATATATTATTTTTATTAACATTCTCAGCTTATTGCCACAAAGTCACTTATGTTTATTCACATACTTGTGATAATTTTAATTTAGTTGTACATTAACATAATCATTGCAGATTATTTTTCACTTTGTATGTTTTTGTCTGTTTTGTACCTAAATGCAATCACTGATAACAGAAGACAGATTGTGATTTGTCGATTGATCGAGTATGACCGTGTTCGGTCGCTGTATATATTCCTAAGGTAACGTCCATAAAACTGTGAGAGCAAGAGTGTTAGTCAAGTTTTGTGTATAAATATTTTTTTATTTGTGAAGTATCCATGAAAAATTTAATATAAAGATACAAGCACAAAGTAAGTACATGTCAGTTCTAAACATATATTCCTTTTGTTTTGTAACATTTCTTTTCCCAGGTTTATGTGAGCAGGTCTCATCATTCAAAATCTGGTCACATTCCTGTGTGTGTGATAGCATTATTTTTTAAGCTGGTTTGAACCTAAACTTAAGAAGCCAATATTTCCTGTCTTTCCATGCCTATAAAAGTCCTTTATAGCATTTATCGTGTAACACAGAGACCACAAATGTCTGCCACGTGTTTTGTGCAGCGTGCATGGTAATATTGTAACTCTGTATAATGAAAAAAACTAGAGTTGCATAAATTAAGTATTTGATTTTAAGTGAATAATTAATAACAGTTATTTGTTAAATAAAATTATTGAGCAGGATGCGAACCTACTTACAACAGTTAGTAGCATTTTTAATAAATTGCTATCATTTATAACCTTGTTGCCTAAGATTCTGTAAGAAAGGTTGAATGTGGCTCCAGATCTTGAAAGATGAAAGCCCTGGTGTAACAGTTTGAACATGATAGTTAGTTCATGCATGGCTATCTACACAATCTTTTCTGTTAATAGCATGCTTTCATTCTTTTGTTGAAATAACACTTCCTGGCATGTAATTTCTGTACCTCTTTCCACGATGGGATAACTATTTTAAAAATTAAACTCATCAGTTTCAAGAAGACACACAAATACAATAATGCTGATTATTGAGGCAAACAAGCTGTGAATGTTGACTTGCGACAACTTTCTTCTGTCTACAGTGTAAATGTGAACCAACATAATTTTGCATGTTTGGGTGGAAAGGGGCACACAGAAAGTTTGATGTATCTTTAAGCTGAAAATGGCTTAATTAACTCTGTGTTGCATTACTTCTGTTCTATGCTTTCTTCTTCCAATGCAGACATTCAACAGTTAGGATGACTTCTGCTTCTAACATCCCTATTCTAGTCGAAGGACCTTATAGGTAAGGTCTTTGATTCTATCTGTTACACCTAGTAATTATATATCTGCTTGCAGTTTTAATTTCAGGAATTGGCTTCTGTATCATACTGAACTGTGAAGCTGAATTCACATTTTTGTATGACTTTTAACATTAAAAATTTATACAATAATTTATTTACCGTCTTTACACAAACTTAAAAATGTTGTTAAAATTACTTAAAATTATAAAAAAAATTTATTAGATACTAGATCTTGTTACATTTTACATTTGACGACATGTTTCGATGTTATTTCATCATCATCAGGTCTATCAATTAAAAATTTAGCATTGTTATATTAAAAATGTTTGATATTGCATTCTTACAGATAATGGATGATGTGACATGACAGAATTATAAATTTGCATTATATATAAAGATATGAATGCATAGGTGACTATCACATTTTTTTGTAGCTAGGGAGGCAGAAAAGGGTCTTAAAATAAGCAAACAAACTATTAACACTATAAAAGGACACTAGTGCCAGATGCATTTCAACCTCAAGAGGCAACAGGGAAATTAATTCATTTAATCAAAATGGTTTCAAATTGGTTTAAAAAATATGGTAAAGTGTTAAGAAAAGGGTCTGATTGAAACTAATATGTAGCATTGGTAAAGTAAGTATGTAAGTGTTAATTCGCAGAAATTCAGTTCAAGGAAAGATGGCACCATGTAAACATACCACTGTTACCATATGAAGGTGGCCTACTTCTGTTTCTCTGTTTTCCATTAGTCACCAAATGTAAAATTACAACTTTTCCACTTTATTTGTTGTGAATATTTATGTTGTCAAAGCAACAAGTACCAATTGTTTTTTCACTTAATTTTAATTCTGTTTATTGTAATTTCATACCAATTCTGGCAGTAAAGCCAACACTTTGGCATTGTACAAAGAATGTCTGTGTAATAGAAGTCTTTAATTTGAAATAGATAGAGTTTGCTTATGTGTGTGT
Organism: Zootermopsis nevadensis; assembly: GCF_000696155.1. The sequence goes on from NW_019059894.1 coordinate 1,005,891, forward strand.
GTGTAAAATTTTATTTTTTCTGAATTGTGGTAACTTTTAAAGAAGTGATGAGGTTTAATCTGATGATAAATGATTTAAGAATATTGGAAAAATTAACATTTTTCATAGTAAAAATGCCTCGTTTTTACTCGTGAAGTTTTTATCATTTTCATTTCATGCATATAACATGCAACTTCCAGTTGGGAAGTTGAAGAGTGTGAAAATTTGTTTCAGTGCAAAGTGAAATTCAGGATTTAGTAAGCCATTCTATTTTATAACATTTATAATGTGGAATGGAATGTTATGTGTTTTTATTTTCATGAGACTTTGTTAAAATGTCTGTTCCTAATCATGTGTAATGCACTTGATATTGGATGAGTCAATGTCTAAAGCAAGGTAACCTCTCTTTTCTATTAGGAATCGTACACCATCTGGCTCAAGCACACCCATTCCAAGTGGGGCCAAAGTTGCAAGGAAGACATCTGGTGCCTCTGATACAGCTACAGGAACCTCACGCAAGAGTTCTAAAGCTGCCACACCTATTGAATCACGGGCACCATTCAGACTTTAGGGATCAAGTGTATCAACATATGAGCCATTTGTAACTGACATGAAACAAATTTCAAATCAAAATAACTTAGTTTCTTCAAGTTACAAGGTGTGATGTGAAGCAGAAATTATTTCACAATAAAAGACAAATTTAGAGAATTGATTTTCATGTCTTCATGTATTTATAGATTAAAAGTTGTTTTTTAATTACATTTCAGTTAGATTCATCTCACACATTCATTTCTGTAGTTATTTTTACACCTTGAAACTGGAGAGTTCAACACGTTTGTTATAATTCTTTTGAGGGACCATTCATTTTAAGTTCTGGAAATGGCAATGTGATGTTACTGTCCCTGTGAGAAATACTTTTTGTTAATTGTTGGATGTTTTATTTTCTAAGATTATTTTTAAGCAGCACCAGTCTTTTATTTAAAATATGAGGTGGGTTGTGTTTCTTTGTTACAACCATATTAACTTACTTGCTGATAACACAATGTAACTGCAAGATGTGGACACTGTTATGGTAAAGGAGCTGACACCAATATTAGCATGCAGTTACAAAATGGCAATAACAAGTATGTAACAATATATTCTGCTTCATCACACCTTTTATTTTGAAGTTCCTTTGATTAAAGGAACTAAATAATTATAATGTAATTATTAATTTATAACTACATAATTTAAGTATGAATCAAAGTTATGAAAATATAGATGTTTGGTTAAATTAACAACAAGATGAAATAATGCAGTTCAGGGGTTTTACTTTCCATCTGTGTAGAATAAGTATGTGCCATCATTGTCATGTTGGTAAGTTAACCAAACCTAATTTATTTGCAGACTTTAGGAAATAAATCAAACATGCTTTAATTACACACACTGTATACTCTTTTTATAATAGAGCTAATATATATAAATATATATATATTATTTTTATTAACATTCTCAGCTTATTGCCACAAAGTCACTTATGTTTATTCACATACTTGTGATAATTTTAATTTAGTTGTACATTAACATAATCATTGCAGATTATTTTTCACTTTGTATGTTTTTGTCTGTTTTGTACCTAAATGCAATCACTGATAACAGAAGACAGATTGTGATTTGTCGATTGATCGAGTATGACCGTGTTTGGTCGCTGTATATATTCCTAAGGTAACGTCCATAAAACTGTGAGAGCAAGAGTGTTAGTCAAGTTTTGTGTATAAATATTTTTTTATTTGTGAAGTATCCATGAAAAATTTAATATAAAGATACAAGCACAAAGTAAGTACATGTCAGTTCTAAACATATATTCCTTTTGTTTTGTAACATTTCTTTTGCAGTTATGTAAAAGTTTTGTTAAGCAAAGGGCTAGCTGTAGTATTATTATATAGTGAAAGAACTATGTTCAGATTTATAATTATGCTCATTTGGCCAATTAATGTAAAAAATGAGGCTAGTTTATATTATTCCCTATCCCAGTAATCATTTAATGAACTTGGGAGAAAGAGAGGTGCATGAATTTTTCTATGTGCAAACTTCCTTTTGTACGAGTGTTTGAATCTAAGGTATGTATTCGATCGATCGAGCATTATTGTACATGCTATAGAGAAAGTACTGTAATATTGTATTAGATATATATATATATATATATATGTATATGTTAACAGATTTGCTTATTAAATTCTCACAATTGAAGATGTTATTTCATTGCAATATTCCTTTCATATTTCAGGACCATACTTCAGGTTCCCATGATTTTTGTTGGCAGGGAAGATAGGGAAGTTGCTTAAAGTAAACATGATGCGCAGAAATGGTAAGGAAGAACATTAAGGCTGTTGATACAGCAGACACAACAAACAGATAGTACAGGTATAAAGTGTCTATGTGACCATTAAACCTTTTCTTTTGGAGCTAGGGTATGTATTTATTTCAAATTCCCAAAATATTTTGTGCTTCTCAGAATGAAGTGTAACCAGCAAAATGTAGTTTTCTTAGGAAACTAAAAAGAATTATTTATGCCCAACTTTTCATCAAAATTTGCTTTAAAACATGCATCATAATCGTTGCTTGCTTCAATAACCTAACAATAGTGTGTTTAATAGACCTTTGAAAAGTAAAAAGGACGAAAGGAATAGAATTTATGGAAGGGTGCATTTTATTGTAAATTTATTATTACATATACTTGGTATATAACAAAAATATTCATAATCTTAACTTAAGAATAGCCTTCCTAGCTGAACATTTTATAAAGTCTGGGAAGACCTGATAGGCTGTGCTTCACACCTGTTTTTTTTATCAGTCTTGTAATGGAGTGCTGTTCCCAAGGTTGCAACACATGACTTTTTCTCAGCCACACCATTGTAGGGTCATCGCCTGATACCTAAAGCCAACGTGCAGACATGTTTTTCAGGTCAGCGCCTTTCTTCAAGGACTTTTCCAGAAGGCTCAAGTCTTTGAAGTCCGAAGACTTCATAGGTAAAATAGAAAATGGCTTTCTAGGTCTGATAGATACAATAACAGCCCACTCTTCTGGGTGGTAGACAAGTGCTGCCTTTCTGCATCTCTCAATTAAGGCAAAGTCCCTGTTGCAGGGAAGGAAATGTGTACAAAATCTGTAATCACTGATGCATTGATAAGCACCTCCGAAGCGTCAGACAATTACTATTGGAGTACATAATAAAATATCCCAGATGATACACGTGCAGGCGACCAGGAGCAATTGTCAGACGCTAAGGATGTGTATTATCATTAAGTTGGGTTACGTTAGATTAGTAACGCGTATGGCGCAGACGACCATGCACAATGGTCGGATGGTAATAGGTATATTATCATTAAGTTTGTGTAGGTTATAATAGGTTAGGTTAAAGATGGACATGTACAGATGCCCATGCGCAAAGGATAGTTGCCAAGGAGTATATTATCTTCATTACTGGGTAGGTTCGGTTACGTTAGTTTATGTTTGTGACGCGCATTAAAAGCCTCATATAGGGAATCATTTAAGAAATTTAATATTCTTCCACTAGCTAGCGAATTCTTAACCGCTGGGGAGACGTAGATGGGAGGATAATATCAAGCGGGATCTATAGCAGATATAAGTTGGCCCGGGACAGGGACCGGTGGAGGGACCCACATCCTTGGCAAAGGGCTATGAAGCATCTGTAAACTGTAAATAAATTATTTTATTTTCTGTTATACTACGAAGACTTATAGCAAACCTAATGAACGAGATACTATCTTGAACTTTCAATCTGCTTACAAACTATACGATGAGACCGTTAAGACAGAGGTGATATGACTTTCAAAGAGAGTAAGATTTCGATTTTCGTAATTTCGGTGAAATTTTTCGATACCTCGACGTCATTGGAAATTAAAAGATGGAGTTCTTTGTGATAATGAATGTTGCAAAATATGGATAAGACACGTGTCGTTAAATAATTGGCAGAAGATTTCCACTTGTGATATGTGTTGTAATTATTTTCAGTTCAGCTGGTTTTGGGTGTCATTATTAATTGTTATATAGATATATATTCTTGAATAGGTATAATTGCTCTTGTTTTAGTGTCTCAAAGTATGTTAAGTGTTAAACCAAAGTAATAGATAGTACGGATGTACATTATCATTCTTTTACAGGATATATTGACAGAATGAGTGACATAACTGAATGGTTTAAGGGATTGCCCCTTTTTACGCGATGGTGGCTTGCGCTCACGGCAGGATTTTCATTGCTTGGTCGATTTGGAATATTCAAACCTTATCAGTTGGTGCTACTCTACGAACCTTTTATAAAGCAGTTTCAGGTAATAGCATTTGTTAATTAACACTTGGTACACAATCAGATGTGGAACAAATGCAGTTTTACTCTGATGTATGTCTTTGGACATTTTGAAAATTTGGTTGTTTAGTGGTAATATGAAAGATGTAAAATTGGATAGTACTTAAGTGATTGTTATAAGCTTTGAAAACATTTACAGTCTAAAGAGAAAGCAAAACAAGCTTTGATAAGTGTTACCTATATAAAGAAGCCAAGTTTGAATAAAATATTACAGTGATTTCAAATTTCGGTATTCCACATATTGGTACTATATATACTTAGTGCTTATGGAAAAACTGACACCAGTGGTGTTTTTGGGCTACCATAACATGAAGTTTTCAAACCTCACATGAACCATATAGTAATCAACACTGGTTTGTGTGAGGTTTCTTTCACTGTATACAAGTAACCATGTAGTAATCAACACTGGTTCGTGTGAGGTTTCTTTCACTGTATACAAGGGCCTGCCCATTTTATCACTCTCGTGACAAGATTTTTGTGAAGAAGAATAAAGTCGAAACACTCTTTAATGATGGATGTGGTGTAAACTCTGCTTATAGTTGGTAGGCTTACAATTGTTTAATTAAATGTTGAAATGACAGTACAACTCAGCATGTTTGAAAATGCTAATCATCATTGAGACTGCTGACAAAAAAAATGAAGAGCACTGACTTTGTTTGCATGAAGTCAGCTGTAGTGCATGATGCTCGCTTGTTGTGTTGTAATTTATATGTCATCAATAAATTCATGTCTCAGTGTAATATATGAATAATATTTGATGGAGACTAATAAGCTATACTAAAAAGGGGTAATTATGATAACTGCCAGAAATATATACACTCAGCAAGAAACATTAACAAATCTAAAACTTCTTGACGATGGTGAAGAGTCATTCGAATAAAAATTTGCTTGGATATTATCCATCGTCTAGTAAATATAAAACGTAAAACGACGTTTCGGAGATGGGACTCTATCTCCGTCTTCAGGTTCCTACACAGTTGGGCCCACTAGATAGAGCTAACTCCGGACCGGAGATAGGAATTAGCTCTATCTAGTGGGCCCAACTGTGTAGGAACCTGAAGACGGAGATAGAGTCCCATCTCCGAAACGTCGTTTTACGTTTTATATTTACTAGATGATGGATAATATCCAAGCAAATTTTTATTCAAAGAAACATTAACATGTAAATACAGAAATATGAAAGTGACAGAAACAAAAACAAACAGCTACAAAGAAAGTAAAAATGTTTGTAGAATATGGTTACCAGTTGTTTAAGGATTGTGTCTGTAAGTAAAAAAACAGTTCCTTTACATTAGGTCAGTGTGAAACATGCAAAAGTAAAGTACTATATGAATAGAAATAAAAGTAAGCAACTTCTATTGGTAGAATG
>NW_019059894.1:1011621-1029269 GCF_000696155.1 Zootermopsis nevadensis
ATTATGTTCACAGTATGAGTAAGTAAAATTGTACTTCAGTGATAGATTTAGAGAATTAGACATGTTCCATTCTGATATTAGCTGAAGATATACATGGTCACCATATTCTAAAGTTCTTCCAAACACTAAAATAAAATAGGCTATCCTACTGTAACCATACCACTCTTATGCAGGCATCAGTCTTACTAGTAATTTGTGTGCTGTTTTGGGATTTTTTAATACTGTTGTGTTTTGGTATTTTGGTATGGGCATATGACACAAATTTTCTGCTCACGTAGGTTCTCTGTCTTCTTCCTGATCATAGAACTTATCAGATTTTACAAGAGGTGTCTTGGTCATGCGTGAAGTAGTGAGTGACCAGCCCACTGACTCTGCACAATTTCTACTTAATCCTGATTTGACTGCCAGAACCATCTAGCAGTCAATCATTAGACTTCTTCGGTGAGAAATGGCCACTGAATTTTGCTTACGAAAGATCTTGTATCATGCTCGTAAGGTTCTTTTACATGCCGTAAATCTACAACATGGGACCGCCGGCTTTACTTCCCCTCCGAAGGAAGTTGTGCTACGGATTTTTATCACCCTTAAAAATTGAACCCACGAACCATGGGTCCAGTGGCGAGCGCGCTAACCACTAGTCCTCTGAGGGCGACATTAGAATGATATTACATTTGTTAAATGCAATTTTGTTGTACTGTGTACATCAGTTTTATGTAAGTTTTAAGTTGTTGTTTATCAGTCAGACACAACTCCCTTATTGGGCTCTGTCAGGCCATTTTGAAAGATCTTGTTTTTGTATGTGTGTGTTTAATAGGTGAAAATAACCCCCGGCTCTTGATTGCAGATCTGGAGACCAGCAACTGCCGTTTTCTATTATCCACTGACACCATCAACTGGATTTCATTTCTTGATAAATTGCTACTTTTTATACAACTACTCATTGAGGCTTGAAACTGGTAATGTAGTTATAAAGTAACATATTAAATAAAGTGAAACATTTGTCATACACAAAATCTTAGTCCTGTGTTGTAAACTCAGTTTTATCATGTGTTACACTTGTTTATGAAATGTGGTCTCCTTCAGGTAATAAAATAAATTACAAGTTTTAAAACAAAATATTTAGTGGGAAGATATTTAAACTTATATGGTATCTTCATATCTATTAGTGAGCAGTTTAAGATATACTGTAATGAGGATTTATTGTTAAAGTAAGGAAAGGAGGTTGTAATAGACAGGCCATGTATTTTGGGTGGAGAAGACAAGAAATACAAAATTTTGTGAAAATAACTCTTGGAAGGTGTCAACTTGGAAGCTTAAGGAGGAGATGGGAGTGTTAAATTTTAACAATTATTAGAGAAGTAGGTGGGAGGATAATCTGAGGCAGGATCTATGGTAGATAGGAGTTGAAGGAGACTGAATTTTCTTGGCCCAGGACAGGGTCTGGTGGAGGGATTTGGTTAATTTGGTGATGAACCTTCGGGTTCTGTAAGCCATGAAGTTAGTTGGTAGTAAGGATGAGAACTGGGTCAGGATTGTGTTAATATTCTGTTACCATAGGGTTGGTTAGTTAGTTATTTGCTTGTATAATTAAAAGGCTATGTTCTTGATTTACATCTTCTTCAAATAAGCAAGAGTTTATATCATCATCATGTAGCTTTCGTGGAGTTAGGACATTTGTTGGCCTGTTCTGGCTTCACTTTTCCAAAAGCCTTTTCAGAGGTCTTCCCCTGACTTCTTCCTTTTGGTACATAATTTCTTAAAATGTTGAGTAGCCTGTTTTAGTTTTGTGATCCATCCAATTGTAACCCGCTGTCTTTATCATGTATTTCATTTCTGCTGCTCTGATTGTCCAAGAGTTTTATATATATATATATCTTGTAGTAGAACTTATTTGTTGAAATTCAGCAGGTAATGGGTAACTGGCTAAGCATGTGATATTTGGTACATACATAATACTGCATTTTTCATATCTTATGCATAATAAAAATTTATGGCTCTTGTGTCATTGCTTTTTTGAAATTTTGTATGGAGACATAACAAACATACCAATAAATTCTGTATGAAAAGCTGTATCACTAAAATGTATGATTTAAACTTGTTACTAGTCTTTCCATGTAGATGTTTACAGTCTAGTATACTTAAATTAACCATGCGTCCATTAATTGTTTGTACTTATGCACGTTTTAGATGTTGGTAGTAATGAAGCGCTAAATTATAATTACATTATTCTGTCGACTATGAATGTTTATAACTGCAATACTTGAAGTTGGTCTTTATGTTTGTTACTGTCTTGCTATTTTAAGTGTTGAACATACAAGTAGGACATATAAAGTGTTTTAAACTTTCATAAAAGCTATATCTCAGGTTTGTTTTTTATCTGCTAGTCTATGCTTTTGACTTGTATTCAGACGCACTGTTTAAGTTTTGGGCAGGGCACTGACTTTCTTGAGTGAGGTTTCTCGTTCTTTTTTCTTTTCTTTTACTCTATAAATTTCAGTGTTATCTGATATTTAAGTTTTAATATCTGTGATTATTTACTGCCACTGGTAACAGTGTAGGTAAGGTGATTTGTGATTTATTTTAGGAACGTTTGATGGCCGACCTGGTGATTATTTCTTCATGTTGCTCTTCAACTGGGCATGTTGTGTTATTGTTGGTTTAATTGCTGACATACCAGTAAGTGTTACTTCTTAAAATTTTCTTTTGCTGTTAAATAATGTCTCTTATAACGAATATATTTGACATCTTGATTTTGGTTACTATAGTTGAAATCAGTAATTATTTAAAGTGAGAACTCTCTTGTTTTAAATATTTAGGAATGAAGTCTCACAAATCCATAGAACTGTAATTGCAATGGCAGTGCCTCAGAACACATAATCATTCCATGTCTATTCTCTTGGCTCTTCTACTGTAAAGACCGCTCTTACATGTTCATTAATTGCTTGCAGCTTCTTATGGATCCAATGGTACTAAGTGTCCTATATATATGGTGTCAACTAAATAAGGATGTCATTGTCAACTTCTGGTTTGGTTCCCAGTTCAAAGCAATGTATCTTCCATGGGTCTTGTTTGCATTCAACCTTATAATTTCTGGAGGGTAAGTCAGCAATATTTTATTTAATGTAGATTTTTAGTAGATAGTTCATAATATGTTTGTGTGATGATACCATTCAAGAAGTACCTGTTCTTAATCTCAGTTGTTTATTGGATGGACTTCAGTTTTTTTAGTTCTTCCTCATATTCTCCAGGTAAACACTAGTATTATATCTAGAAGTAGGCCATAGTTGCCTCTTGTCATATTCTTGCCTACTCGTTTTATGCTTTAGAACCTACACAGTTGAAACAAGATCATCATTAATCTGAGAGTTGAAGATTTCTGTCTTCTGGGTTTTTGCGCCTTTAACATGTCTGGGTGAAAAAGTGCTTATGTCCTGGGAAAGGAAAATTTTAAGGCAGATTTTTGGTTCAATATGTGACAATGGCCTATGGAGAATTGGAATGAATATCGAGCTGGAGAAGCTGTTCAAAAGCTCAGATATTGTAGCTGTAATAAAGGCAAGAAGGATAGAATTGCTTGGACATATACTCCGAATGAGTGATGATAGAGGATGTAAGATGATCATCAATAGTAAACCTAGCAAATTAAAGAAAGGAAGAACGAAACTCCAATGCATCGAAGACGTGGAGTCTGATCTTAAACAGATGGGTGTAAGAGGCTGGAGAAGAAAAGTACAGAATAGGGAAGACTGGGCATCGATCGCAAGAGAAGCCAAGGCTACACTGAAAGGGCCGTAGCGCTAAAGAAGAAGAAGGCTTTTTGCGCTGTGTATAGATCATAGAACTAGTTCTGGCATGAGTTTTTAATAGGAAAACATTTACACAATGGTGTGACACTATCTGAACACACTATTGATAACCTAATTCCAATTAAACTAATGGTTTGTATAACACAATTTTTCCATTTTGCAATGTTTTCTAGGAACACAGCTATCGCGTTATTGTAGAAAGGCTGGAAACTCTATGAGTTTTGCCTGGAACTCCTTGTTCGTATTTGGAAGGTGGAGTTACGTTGATTTTTCCTTTTAGGGGAATCTTGGAGTTGGTGGGAATATTGGTTGGACATGTATACTTCTTCCTGATGTTCAAATACCCTCTGGAATTTGGTGGGCCAACTTTACTGAGCACACCATCTGTAATGTAAGCTTCAAATATTTGTCATTGAGACATAACTTTAATTTTAGTATTGTGCCTTATTGTAATATTTCAAACCTTATTACAGAGAAACCTACAGTTACAAAATTTCTTGCACATGGAGTTTATTTTTTGTGGTGCTGCCTGACATCTGATATAAACAATGTGATCATTTAATTCATAGTGTATTCCTTGTTTAAACTACATCTCACTTGCAGTATTTAAAACTACTGCCTCTTCCATAACTTGTTTTAATTTAGTAGTGTAGCTCTTTTTTAAAAGTATAATAAAGTGCAAGAAAAAATGTTTTAATGACTGAGGTAATTTAGAAATTTCATTAGCAACAACAATAAGCAAAATTTGAAGAGGGGTTGCAGTGCAGTGCTGTTTTAATAGTCAGGTGTGTTTAGATGCCTCATTTCTGATTGCTTTGATCAGGGGTGTACTAAAACGTGCAGTTTCAAATTGATTGACATGGGCATGAATCATAATATGAGGCCATTCTCATTGCTCCTTATATCTGTGTACTTCTAAATGCAGAATTCGTGAAATGTGTGTACTTAAAGAAGCTGATACTTCTGCCTCAAACATATATAAATTAAAAAGCCTGTAAGTTCTCTATTACCTTTATATTACATAATTTTTTGTAAGTTTCTAGAGGGGCATACTCTCTGTCTCGTATTTTGGGAGTGGGGTCCCTAACCCCACTTGCCCTTACCTATATTTGACATCACTCTCCTTGAAATAAGTGTTGTGTTTGTGCCCTGGCACTACTACAGCCCTGACTGTGTGGTTTAGTGATTGAACTAGCACTTTATGATGGTGAGTATGATTTAAGGTGCATAATATTAAGAATTCTAGGTCCACATAAAACACTACAAGAAGTGTACTATATGTATGAGTTTTAGTATTTATTGTCTAGCAAATACATTCCTCCTCCTTGCTCTATTTGGCAATTCATGGCTGGAGAGCCATCCCTTCTCTGTTTGCAAGAGATTTCTCAGCATATTTACAGCTTTCCATATCTGGAGACTTTATTTATTATTGTTAGATGGATTATATGAAGAACTTTGAGGTGAATGGGACATGTGGCTTGCACGGAAAGAAATACAAAAATACGTACAGGTTAGATCACAAAGGAAGAGAGAACTTGAGAGGTCTAGGCATAAATGGAAGGATATTTTATAGGGAATAGGATGTGGATTAGTTGTTCAGGATAGGGGCCATTTTCAGGCATTTGTGAATACTGTAATGAAACCATAGGTTCCATAAAAATAGCAGGGAATTTCTTTACCAACTGAATACATATAAACTACTCAAAATCCTACAACTTGTACTTAATTCCATTATATAAGATGTGTTGAACTTCTGTGTTCTCACACTTGATATTTACTGCTAGTACCCACGATATTGTATGATTTCTTGGAAACAATTTTTCTGAGTGTAGAAGAAATACTGCAGGTCACATACCTTGTCAATGGTAAGTGTTAATCCTAGTGATTTCTCAGTTTACACATTACTTTTTTCCTTCTTCTTCCAGATACAGTTTTTTTCCCAACCAGAGAGGTGGTATCCATGGTTTTGGACAGCCACCTGCTCCAAGGCGTCCAGCCAATGATGGAGGAGGAGCTCGGGGTGGTGGGAGGCATAACTGGGGACGTGGCCGTGTCCTTGGGGACAATTGAACAGTGACTAAAAGTCAAAATTTGTTGTCAAATAAGCTTAGTTCTGATTTTCTGTGATGACTGTCAACAAAAGTGTGTTTTTAATTAAGTTAAATAATGAGGGAACATGTTTTCTCATAAATGTTACATGTCTTTGTGGTGAAGTACATTCTTAGAGGCTTGGAGAACTTTTGTAAGACTTCAGATACTGTTTAAACTGGCATTTGGGCAGATGTAATTGAATTTAATTACAAGGTTGGGACAGGACTATGTTGTCATCAGTGATTCCTAAATTTGAAAATATTTTTTTCAGAGTGCAAAATCAGCAGCATTTGCTGTTCAGATCATGTTGAATCAGAATTGAAGAAATTATGCTAAATTGTTTGCTCATTTTAATACTGTTGGTGAAATTCTCCAAACACATGCATTAATTGTAAAAGTAATACTGCAAGCAAAATAACCTGTACAGAATACTGCCTTCTCCCTCTTATATCTTACAGCTACTTCATGCCAACCCATGTTACACTCCAAGAGACTATGATGGCAAATTAAAGTGGCATTAGCTTTCTGCACTTTGTAACCAGGCCTCATGCTGTCAGCATACTTTGTGTTCACATGATAACTGGTATCAACACAAGGTGTTTTGTTTATGGTGTTACTACATCATGATATCTATAAAAGTGAAGTATTGGAGCTATAACTGCCCTCCTCCTTTGCTCCTTCGGCAAGAGACAGTTATTACCTGAACTAATGTCAGTGGGGAACAAGAGTCACCTCAGGGTTGATATAATTTGTTTATATAAATCCAAAAACAAATTAGAGAATAACACAATATACAGGGCTAGTCTAAATGATGTCCCCGATTTGAAACTCATGTTACTCACGTTTAATGAAATTCAGATGCACAAAATTGGTATCGATGGAAAGAGAAACTCTCCAAGTTTATGTTGGTATACTTCGCAGCCGCGTAGTAACACTGTTCGCCGCCAGAGGCGATGTGAGAGAAAATGGCTGCCATTGAAGACGGGAGCCTTTTGTGTCCTGGATTTCCACGTTCACTGGACCTGACACCCTGTGATTTTTTTCTGTGGGGGTTCGTCAAAGATAGAGTCTTCATGCCACTCTTACCACAGACCTTGCTTGATCTGCGAGCATGTATCACAGCAGCCAATGCAGCAGTCTATCATGTTATACTGCAGCGTGTCTGGGAGGAACTCGACTACAGGCTGGATGTGTGCCGTGTTACTAAGGGGGCTCACATTGAACACCCGTGATGTACTGAAACAAAACTTGGAGAGTTTCTCTTTCCATCGGTACCAATTTTGTGCATCTGAATTTCATTAAACGTGAGTAGCATGTCTTTCAAATCGGGAACATCATTTAGACTAGCCCTGTACTTTTACTCTTGAAAAATAGATCCTCTGATACACAATTCCCATAACAGGGACAACGGTTACTGGATGCGAGTGCTTTGTTTAATGGCTGAGGGCATGGTGTCAACTGCCTCCCCAGGCGTACTGCAAGTGTTCTTGACCTACTTTCCAGATCTGTTGTTAGTTTGGGACCCTCGACACATGATTGGCTGGCCAGTTCAAATTTGAATTGTAGTCGGTTGGGACAAATGATGCCAATATCCCTTATGCCCATTCATACCCAAACCAATGTGATGCCAAACAGTTACTGGGGTTCGAAAAAACAAATGGCATGTCACTATCCCTGAGTGCCTCAGCTTGACTTGGACTCTGGACTGGTATAGAGCTGTGATACTTCAGCTGTCTGTTCTGGATTTCATAAAGAGTGTTATTATCATTACAATTTTGTATTTCATTTCTTTTCTTTTGTAAACTGGCAAAAAGATAAGGCTTCCGCCCCTAAAATGTGAAACACAGTATGGTTCATTTTACAAGAGGCTAAGGAGAATGGGTGATCTGACCACTTAATAAACAAATATTAATATAGTAAAAGATAATTATAATAGAAATTTGAGGAATATGAAGATTTTTCAATTTCATATGATAATATTTGTTACAAAGAAATGCACACAGTACATGCTCCATATGTTATGATTCATATCTACTCTAAATTTTGAGCTGCATATGTACTCCGATTGTTTATTCATTCAGTTCATATTTTGATTTCATGCCAATCTGAATTTAAAATAACGGTGAATTGCATGCATATTTAATGTTTGTTTATTATAAGGGAAGAATGCGTTATAATCATAATTATTAAGGTAGTGAAAAGCTTTACATCCGTGGATCATCTGAATGTGACCAAATTTTATATCAGATTAGTTTTGTTCATGCATAAATAATAAAAATTAAACATTAAGGTCCTTGTTAATGTGAAGAGCATGGATGTTAGTGTCTCATCTATAATTCTGAATGTTGAAAATACCTGTCAAGTGTGCACTTTATAATTTTCTTTCCCTTTCTAAAAACTCAGCTTGTAAAGATTAAGATGTCTAATCACAGTTTCATGTGCAGAGGTATTGCTTCAGCATCTCAGTTCAAGAAAACAAGGGACTATGTAGTGAAAGGAAAAAAATTATTATAATTGTGACTGGGCCAGCTGTATTTTTATGTCTTGCTTTTAATTTCATCACCAGTATTGAGAGAGAGTGGCATTTGGTATATTATATCATTGATGATTGTATGATATAATAATTCAACTTAATATAATTATATAAAAATATCACAACAGTAGTGACAACATAAATCTTCAATTGCATTCCTTCTTATTGTTGATCTGAAATGGAACATTATTTATGCTTTAACGAAAGGGCCTATTTTATACAGATTTTTTCAGATGTTACAACTACTTTTTATTTTCATTATTTTTCTCATATTGAACAGAATGCTCAAAGATTTGTGGGCCTGAGAAGGAGGACTTGACAGTATATTGAGGATGGAAGGTGTTACATAATGGGAAAATGTGATCTGTTCAGGTTACATAGGAAGGTTAAGATGGGCCAACAGATGAGGAAGACGTGAAAATACATTGTGATGGGGGCATCTCTTGGAAAGAGACTGCTTGGAAGAAAAAACATAACATTAAAATGAATTTTAGGAAAGTAGGTCATAAGGATGAATGAATGGGAAAATTTTGAGATCATGTGGGCTCTGGTTTGAGCAATGGTGTTTTATCAGGTGTTCCTCAGCCTGGAACAACTAATGAAAATCACGTCTGTCAAGGGTCACTAAGCCAGGTTTTTTAACTTGAGATCTGACAGACACAGGATAGAACTGCTAACCCATTGTTCACCAGTATTGTAAAATAATCTGTAGTTCATGTGTAAACATTTGAAAGCAATCACGTGGAAACTCTTCAGTTGTATGTTGTGCAACAATAATCAAACTTGGATTGTAAACAGTATACTGTAGCTCTGTATTTTCTTCTTGTCACATCATGCTTCATCTCTTGAAAAACTTATCACTTTGTTCTGTTAAGTAGTGTGTACATCAGTGTCAGAATGGTTTGACATATATTCAACTTCAGAATCAGAATTAAACACTTCAATCTCATTTATGTGAATGTTTCATTATGGCACTAGCAGCCAAATTACTGTTTCTGAACTGCATCAAATCAAATTCCATGAGGTGTAGGATGTTAGGTTTGTATCATCAGTTTACAGCTGTAGGCCTGACAGCATATTACTCAAAACCATTCAATTACAGTTAAAATAATAGCTGTCAGTACTGAATGGGTTAAAGTTTTTCATAAAGACCATATTCAGAGGTAACAATCATTTAAATGTGCAGTAGACAGACAGACCAGTTATTCAAAATATTTGATCTAAATGACAGAAAGGATTTTTTTTTATTTGATTGAAGACTTTTTCTGTCACTATTAAATCTCATTCTTAAAATTTAGAGAAATTAGTGTTAGGGATCTAAAGCCAGCATAGCCCAGTTGGTATTGTCTGACTAAAGACAATGACGGGTTTGATCCCTGGCAGGGGCAAAGGATTTGCCCTCTGTTCTGTGTTAAGACTGGTTTTGGGGCCCATCCAGCCTCCTCTCTAATGGGTACTGTGGGAGGGATCCTTTCCCCAGGGGTAAAGTGTGGTCAGGGTGTGTACTGGCCCATGTAGTTCCAAGGCCAAGAATGAGTAGGGGCTATATCTCCTCCCAAAAGTGCTTCCATGATGTGTGGTGGAATATCTTTATTTTTTAGTGTTAGGGGTCTTCTTTTTTTGTGGCTCTGTAATCCTTAACAACCTCGGCCTCCCGATATATGGGAAATTCCTTTATCTGTTTTAACATTTGGTAGGGCTTCTTGGATTTGTGGTCAGTCCATTGCAAGGCCTGTTTCTGAACACAGGAAGATATAGGCATACATCCATGCATTGAGTGGGATTCAAACCCATGGCCACAGGATTTGAGCAATGAAGGCCAGACCACACTGTCACTAAGACCAACATTGTTTTGGGTTTACATTGGAATTATAACTGCTCATCTCTGACCCCAGGATGTTCGTGTGAAGACATTTTAATTCAGCCATGGATTGGGCTAAAGAACGGCAATTGGTAGTTGCATCCTTGATGAACAAGGTAAAGAAGTATACAAAAGCATGATATTTGAACTTTTGAAGGCAGTAAAGCTGTCTTGTGCTCTGGAGGCCCTCCTCGGTATTATAAGTCTTTCTTGTATTGTGGTAATATTGTTTACAAGTGTAAGACTGTAATCGTGCGTGGATTGAAGTGGGGTGAAGGGGGAAAGATAGCGTCAGCCATTAACGCTTCGGACGTCCTGTATTCCTTGCAAGTCGAAGTTTACAGTCGCGTTCTATACCCAAGGTTTCTGTTGTTTGCTACGTGCAGTGTGGCAGTACACTTACCTATTGCTGTGTTGGATTGAAAATAATACAAAAAAGTATTCCTTGCTCATCTTTCATCCAGATCAGCTTGTATGAAGGTACAATAGAATTAGAAATAGAATATAAATATTATCTGTGACTTGTAGACTGTGCACTATAGACGAAAGCAGTCATTTCTAGTCGACGCGATTGCCACAAATCCACAGTTGTACAATGTATTCGTGAATTACAGTGGGAGGATCAGGATAATGCTAATAAATTAATTTGGTTTTCTGTGTGTTGTTCGAAATTGAATAAATTAATTCTACTGTTTCTAAATGTTTGATAGTTTCATTTCAAGTACGACAGACATTCAATGAGAATACTGCTGTAACCTGACTTTTTTGTGATAATCTTAATGCCATTGAATGTATTAATTATAGCATAGGAATGAACAAATTACTGTGTTTATTCTCCTGGATTCCCTTTTTTTTGCGTTTCCTAAGTTTGATAGCAGACGGGCATCGTTATGCTATGCAATGTAAGTACAATTTAGAATTATAACCTTCATGTACCAAACACTAATCTCAGTAAATATCAGCAAGAAGTTTACTGTACTGTAATTAAACTATGCAGAAATCTTCCTCCCATTATAAAAAGTCCAGATTGCAATATAAAGAAGTTTAAGCAAGCAAGCACTAAAAGATTCTCCTATCTCACTCATACTCCATTGAATAATTTACCAAAATTTCTCAGCTATTATAAATATATGTAAGCATTTGAGGTCATGCTTCCATGTGTATTTTTGCTGTAAAACTGTAGTTGACTAAATCACTGTCATAAACTATGTAATTTGTATATGTATTAGAAACAAATAATGTATTTGTGCTGTAACATGTTCTACATCCCCAGCTTAGGCCTATGAAGGATCTATGGGATATAAATAAATTCTGTTTGTCTTGTGTTATGACTATGATTAGGTGTAACTTTACTGTTTGTATGTTGCCATTTGTGATGGAGTTTTTATATAAATTTGCGAATATGTGTTTTGTCTGCATCATTTGTAATTTGTTATCTGATGGAGCTGGTGTATAGTAACATGTTAACTTTTGTGTTAAGTTTTAGCTTTCTACAACATAGTTAAGACTTTTTTTTATATCTTAATTGCGTCATGTTTGTGTTTTATTGATGCAATATTTTATTTTCCGTCTATACACAAACTTAAAATAATGTTGTTTAAAATTACTTAAAATTATAACATTCTCAGTGAATACTGCATCTTGTTACATTTTTATTTTCCGTCTATACACAAACTTAAAATAATGTTGTTTAAAATTTGACTTGGTCGTATAGGTTATGATGCTGTGTAGTGGTACAGGTGTTTAAAAACGTTCTTGATGACGTTTTCACTACTGTGAAAACCTCAAATGTCATATAGTTTTAGAGTGTTTGAGAACAAACTCCAGAGGAAAAAAAACACTGGCACATGTCAGATGGTAACCGGAGGGTGGGGCAAGTTGCATAATGTAGAACTTTATATTATTTCTTGGTTGTTGCGCTGTGTAGTCTGGTCGATGTTAACCAACGTTTCAGAGGTCATACTGCCTCCGTCATCAGGGCGATGATTATCAACCAGACTACACAGTGCAACAACCCAGAAGACAGAAATCTTCATACTCACTGCTGTGAAAACCTCAAATCTTACATAGAACTTTATATTATTATAATACTTTATTTGGATATTATTCATTGTCCATCACCTTATTGTATTCAGTTCATCAAATGTTACTGTGTTGAACATTTCTGGGTTATGTATCACAGATAGGGTAAAACAGAAATGCACAGAATATTATAGTTATAAAATTTGAAAGGAAGAGATAATTAGCAAAACTAGTCACAGATATGTCCTTTAGGTTGTATTGGGATGGGTGTTGTGAAAGTGAGTGTTGTGGGTTGGCACATAAGTTGTGGCTGTGTTGATTACTTATCTCCCAGACTAATGTTAAGCATGCATCAGGGTAATATAACTGTGAAAAGTGTTATTAGTGGGGTATTTTTGATCAGCAATATCCAGAAAATTAAGACATTACTTTATTTATGAATGTTTGAGATGAAGGTATGTCAGTTTTAATATCATGGACATTATTCTAGAAGGTGGAATATGTTAATGGCTTTTGATACTTATAATTATGTTACTGTTTTGTAATGAAGTTAGTTTTTCCTGTTTCCTCTAGATTGACAAGTTTTCGGATGGTAAGAAGTCATATTGCTCATTCTTACTTTTCCACTTCTGCACTTGCATTAGCACAGCCTTCAGATAACTGAAATATCTGTTTGCTGTATCCACGTTTTGACCCGGAAATGTCAGGAGCAAGTGCCTAGAGAGTGTGTGATGTTACTAATCTTATTATTCTTCAGTTTGGTCGCCTTAGATCATATATTCTGTCACTTCTCATTGTGATTTTGTAAACTTTTCATCATTCTTTTTCAGGCATGATCTTTCTGATATGTCACATATTTTAATAAATTATGTCTTTTTTTCCCGATCCATTAGACATGTCAGTCTCTGTTGTATTATTAAAGAAGTCTGATAAGTGATGGTCTAGGGTCAAGTTATTGAAGTTTCGGTATGTCTAAATGAAGGGTGAATGCCTATTAGAAATAAATCCATTTTACAATTAAACTTGTATCTTTAAACACCTCATGTAATCAGTATGTTTCCTTTCAGAACATGGGGAGATATTCGAGGTTAGATACAATTAACTGAACTATGAATTTATATCTGTAGGTTACTTGCAACCCACTTTAATACAGAAGCCACGAAACATGATGTGTGATGAACTAGTCTCAAACTCACACAAAACAGAGCAGTCTCTTCTAACAAGAGTACCAAAAATTATACTGCAGAGATGTGAAACAATTCCATCTCTGAAGGAGTACTTGGTAAGTGTGTATTTATGAAAATTAATGTAATCGATCAACTTATTCACTGAACTGTCCACTGTGTAGTCTGGTAGAAGTGTACTAACATTTCAGAGGACTTGCTGAATCCATTATGAGGGCAATGGTGATATAGGCAGCAAGTGTCTCTGAAACATTAGTAAACTTCTTCCAGACTGGATGTCACTACAGCACAGAAGACAGCTGTGTAAATACTCGTTACTGTGAGTGTTTCCTTTCAGAACATGGATACATATTCCAGGTT
This sequence comes from Zootermopsis nevadensis, assembly GCF_000696155.1. The sequence goes on from NW_019059894.1 coordinate 1,025,479, forward strand.
AGATACAATTAACAGAACTATGAATTTATATCTGTAGGTTACTTCCAAGCCACAAATCATGATGTGTGATGAACTAGTTTCAAACTTGCACAATACAGAGGATTCTCTTCTAACAACAGTACCAGAAATTATAATGCAGGGAGATGAAATATTTCCATCTCTGAAGGAGACTTTGGTGAGTGTTTATGTATGAAAATTATTCGCTGAACTATCTTCTGTGTTGTAGCACTGTGTAGTCTGGTAGAAGTGTACTGACATTTCAGAGGACTTGCTGCATCCATTATCAGGGCAATGGTGATAGAGGCAGAAATTATCTCTGAAACAATAGTAAAATTCTTCCACACTGGATGGCACTACAGCCCAGAAGACAGCCGTGTAAATACTCGTTGCTGTGAGAACTTCAAAAATTCTAACTCACTCACTGAATTTACATGACCAGAAAGCTAATTATTTTGTGAGAAGAATGTGTGATTTTTTAATTTCTGTCTCTTTAAGTCTACAGGAATATTTGTACATTAGAAGGGTTTAGTGTATTCATATTGTGAATTTCAAGTAATATATTTCAGTGAGATTGAGTAAGCCCTTATAACTTTCTTCTCATGCATGTGCCACTCTGATGATGTTCACATAATCAGAACGTAATAAGGTTTTCCATTACAATACGTGAAACCAACTCATAGGAACATTTAGAAATTCCATATTGTAATTATTAAGTAGAGTTTGTCACATTTCTCAATTATTCAGAACAGGACAAAACTACTTTTAACTGAGTCCGTTTGAAACGAAATAGTATCTTATACAAAATATGTAATTGCCCAACCTTAAAGCTTACTTAAGAAATGTAACTCTTAAAGAGCTGTATATGTGGGGTACTTACTTAGCAGGCTATGTACTTTGCCTTTACTGCAGTAAGATCTTTTCAATATCTTGCTACAGCAACACAAGGTTAGAGAGGTTTCTTGCAGCGCACAATATTGCCAAAATTTCGCATGTTTAAGAATTTTTAATATGAGAAATAATAGTGAGATAAAATTTAACCTGAAAGGACTTAATGTTAATTTGAGGGCATTCCCTATTATATTTTTGAAATCATTATGTTTAATTGATAATTTTACTGCAGAATGTTGATATAATCAAAAGAGAAGGTGATATGGATGTTCTTGGTGAAGAAGATTCCACTGGCATGATAACTGATGAGTTTTACGTACCATCATTTTGCACAATAAAGACTGAACCCAAGGTAAACTTTGCTTTCAGCTGATTTTTGTGTTTCTTATTTGCGTATGCACTTACATGCATGTATGTGCTTGCATTCTTACAGTATAAGTCAGTCTTAATATGACATCCAGGTTTGAGAGTGTGCAATGCTTTCATTTGCATGCAGTAGGTATAAAGAAACAACATTTTTGCAGCTTAATAATTTTGTTCTCTTATGCTCCTGCAACTAGCCACAGTGGTCTAGCGGTTAGAACTCTGGCCTTGTGTTCCTGGGGTCTCGGGTTCGATTCCCGGCGGTGCCCGAATTTATAACTTGTGTTGGGCAAGGCCGTGGTCTAGGCAACACGGAGTTTTCCTCCGGGGGCTTCCCCGGTTTCTCCGTGGCATCCCAACAATTACTCCATTCACACACAGAAGAAGGCAATGGCAAACCACTTCTGGATCATCTGCCAAGAACGTATATGAACAGGTCCCAGTCCGAGAAAAGGATGGAAGGATCCTGTTCATACGGACCTGTCGTCAGACAGAACACTAAATAAATAAAATAAAATGCTCCTGCACTCACGAAATCGTCAGTACGGGATCACATTGCATAGCCTAAATTGAATAGTGTGTATGTATCCATTATCTTGAACTTACTATGTGATAAGAGGAAGACAGTAATATGAGTCAGATTAGAGTAGATATTTTGTATGAGCCATTGAATAAATTGGGCCTTCAACGAATGTAGAAAATGAAGTGCTTCACCAACCAACCATAAAACTTACATAAAAAATGTAACTACAGAATAAAGGAGCTGTATACATCTGGACTTAATGTTGGGTACTTGCTAACCAAGCCGTGTATCTTGGCATTATAGCCATAGGTTACTTGTAAAGTCCTTGCTTCAGCAAACAATGTTAATTTATTTTCTTACGGCCTACATGATTCTCATGTCTCAGTAGCTTTGTTGTGAAAAAGACTTGAGATATTTTGTCAGTTTGAGGGCAACCCCTATTCCATTTCTGAATCCCTGCATTTATGATATCAGAATTTTAGAAGTTCCACTGTGGAATCTTCTATTCTGCATGATTATTATTCAGTGTTCTGTCTTATGACAGGTCCATTGCCCTGCTCAAAAAGAGCTCTCCAGTTTTCCCTATTCTCAGCTTCTCATTTTAATTCCTGGAACTTCATCTTCTTTCCTTGTTTCAGATCATTGGTTAGCTGTATCAGTCTTCTTCCCAGCCCTCGCTTTCCTTCAACCTGGCCTTCGATGATATCACTCAGTAACCCATTCCTTCTCATAATATGTCCCAGCCAGTTAGCTTTCCTTCGTGTATTCGCCTGCAGAATGTTTCTTTGCTCGTTGACTCTCCTCAATACTTCTTCGTTGGTCACTCGATCCGTCCACCTGATCTTCTCTATTCTTCTCCAACACCACATTTCAAAACTCTCCAGGTATTTCTGTTCCTTCTTCCTGAGTGTCCAAGTCTCTGCTCCATACGTAACACTTCACTAGTTTCATCTTCATCTCCAAGCCCAACTTGCTAGTGAGAAGTATCCTCTTCTTGACGATTTGCACATGAATTTAATTCATAAGAACTGTATCATCTGAATGAGTTGTGTGTAATTTATATTTTTATTGAAGGATGTTGATATAAACTCGGTTGAAAATTATGTGGATGCTTTGAGTGAAGAACATTCCACTGGCCTGCAAACTCATAAGGTTTACATACCATCACCATTTTCCATAATAAAGGCTGAACCCAGGGTAAGCTCTTTTTTTCCAGGTAATTTTTTGTGATTGTTATTCATGTGTGTGTACATACATAGATGCATGGGCTGTGATGGGCAGGGGATCAAGTTGGCTTGTGTTTCTTTTCTGAGGAATGAAGAACAGACTCAATTTGAGGAATATTTGCTACTGTTCTGTTTAGAAACCTTTATTATTTCCACCCAGTTTCTGAAACCATAAACATGAAAATAAATATATTTTGAATATGACATTTCTCTGGGCTGCTGTGCCATGTAAACTAAAAAAAGTGACTGATGTTTCATAGCTGCTTACTTGCTCTATCACCAGGGTGATTTCTTGGTCAACTAAGCAACTATTAGCTTCTCAAGAAGTTTTCACGGAATTTCTTGTGTTTTTATAAAGCAGTGAATAACAAATTCCCGTATTTTGCGTGTATCTCCTGTGTATATTCTGGTTATCATTTCATTATGAACTTTTATTCTTTAATGGTTTTTCCAAGTACCCAAACATTTCCTTGTGATAAAATTTAGATACTTAATATGAGTGATGGCGGTTTTACAGACTTGCATCGGTTTACAGGAAGTTGTATCAGATGGGCATAGTGAAACGTGTCTAGTTTCTAATCATGATGGAAGTGAGCTCATCAAAGTAAAAGTTGAAGATGTGACAGATATACAAGAGGAAGAGGATCCACTTCAAATAACTTCTCCAACAATAAAGTCTGAATGTGAGGTGAGTATAGTGTAATGAATTTTCAGGAGTTTTTCTAACAACGTGCATGTCTTGGTCAAGAAAACATGAGTTCGGAAGTTATGGAATGAGATTCTGGGGAGTA
>NW_019059894.1:1032186-1043260 GCF_000696155.1 Zootermopsis nevadensis
GTACTGACTGAGCTAGGACTGATGATTATGTTTGTATAGGAATCTGGATTAGCAAAGTTTTATTGTATTAGTTCAAATCCCTGTAGCAAATTGACTTTACAGTACCAGTATTTTCGTACTTTATCTGCGTTTCTTTGGGGCAGAATTCCAGTCGATCATAATCTATTCCACATTCTCCAATTGCTACCACTTTATGCTGGCCTTCCTGTGCTAGATCTTGGAGAGACTGAAGGTATGATGTTGGGTATCCTGATTTTTCAAACTTACCACAGCTGTTTGGATGACAGGCCACAGTAATGTATACTTTTTCTAAAATGCACAGTGTTTACAAAATTTAGTCCCAATAAATACTTTAATATCCTGAATGAAGTGAACAGTAGAGAACAATTTTGACTATTAAGTTACTAAATAAATTCATGAGAAAGGCCTTCCTTTGAAAATTGCTCACCTTGAAAAGCTTACAACTGATCAGACAACAAATTCCTGCATTCATGGAAGTCAAAAAGTTCATTACCAGTTCAGTCTACTTCCCACTTTCATACCCTATTTTTCTATTAATTTTTAAATCCTCTCATTCACACCTGCATCTTTCATATGGTCTCTTTCCTGTATGTTCCACCACCAAACTTTTATATGCATTTCTTCCCCCATTTACAGTACATGCCCATCCCATCTACTCTTCCTTGTTTTAATGATCATAATAAATTTATACAGTGAGTAAAAATTATGAGGCTCTTCACCGTATAATCTCTGTCCTCTCAGCATACAAATATTCTCCTTGGCACTTTATTCACACTCACCCATAATCTATGCTCTTCTGTTCAAATGAGAGATCAAGTTCCACACCCATACAAAATAACAGATATAAATTAAAATTTTCTGTTTCTTAATCTTTAAGATTTTATATGAGCAAAAAATTCTGAACTGAAGCATTTCCTAAACTGGCTGCTATTTGATTTTGTCAACTCAGAATATCTATATAAAATTATTTCAGGTATTTTAAAACAGATGCGCAAAACTGCAGTTCTGTTGTCCATTATGTAAACTACTTGGACCTCCATTTGGTGACATAGCTGGCAAAAGTAAATACCACCTGAGGAGGTGGGAACCCCACAGCCCTCAAAGTATTTTGGTATGTGAAAGTAATTTTGGTCCCCATGACTGATATGTTGGGTCTTGCTGTAAATAAGAAAAAAAAGTGTACTAAGGGTGATGTTTGTAATATTAAAAAAATGCATGGTATAGCATACCAATTACCATCACAAACCTCATGTAAAATTACCACTGTGCCCCAGAACCACATCACATGTAAGGCACAGGTATTTCTCCACATACATTAGCCTTAAGATGGAGATGAGTGGCCAGGTTCACATCCCCACTTTATACTAATGGGGAAAGAGCCAACACTGAGTGGGCACTGTCAAGTTGGGTGTGATAAAGAGGAAAACCCTCCCAGGAATCAAACCCCAGCTAAGGCAGTTATTTATTCAATCTCTCTAACTTACATTTCATGCTCAAACTGATGATAATATGATGATGTATATAGGTGTTAAATTTGGTCACTTCATATGAAGAGGGTAGAATGTGGATGTCTGAGAACAAAAAGGACAAGGAAAATATATGGACCCAACAGAGATGAAATAACAAAGGACTTTGGAAAATTATATAATGAGAAGGTACATAGTCTGTACTTTTCACTTAATGGGGTGATAAAATCAAGAAGGGTGAAATGAGAAATGCACACAAAACTTTGTTGGGAAAGAATCGCTTGGGAGACCAAAGCAAAGATTAGAGATATTTAAACAGAATTTGGAGAAAAAAGGGGGGTACATAGTGGACTAGGTTGAACTAGTATGGAATAGGGTCCAGAAGCGCACATTTGTGAACAGTGTTGAACGTTAAGGTTCTATGAGCACAGAATGTCATGGCCAATGGTGATGGAGGCAGTAAACACCTCTGAAATTTGACATTTCTACTAGATTACACAGTGCTACAACCCAGAAGACAACCATCGTCATCTATAAACTAATCAAGGAAACTCTACTATGAAATCAGTTAACTTAATTAGTTATGTAAGTGATGATAACAATCAGAACACTGGGATAAGATGATAATATTTTAACTGAATTATAAACCATGTGAATTTGCAAGCTGAAGAGCTTCTCCGCTTTCTTCCAAACTGGCTCCTGTATGATCATTTTCTGCATGCCAATGTCCCATGCTCTTTGAGGTCAGCTTCATGTTTCTTTGATCCATGATAAATTCCTTTGTACATGGAGTCTGTCAGATTGACACTAGTGTCATTTTTATAGTGTTAATAGTTTGTTTACTTATTTTATATGAATACAACAGTATGGATCAATGTTTATATTCCAAGGATGTGGAAAACATCTTAATATTAATACCAACACTTCGTACAAATATGACTATAGTTGTAGCAACTATTTACTATATATATATATATCATAAGTTTCAATTGAAATAAATTCAAGTGTGCAAGGAGTGGCAAAAATGAGAATCTTTCAATGCTGGCTTAAACACTGAAATTAATGTTACATTAATTTAACTTTTATTGCCAAATGGAAGAGTATTGGTTACATAATCCTAACAAGCACAATCCTCTTAAATCCTTGCAGTGTTGAATATTAATCTAAAATAAATTGGTTGTATGCATGATTTTATATATTTTAGATAAGCACACTTATGATAACAACAGCTCTGCATTTGGCATAAGAATGTCATCTGTGTGCCTTATGTTTATAACTTCTCCATATATTCTCATCGCCTTGATGACGGAGGCAACAAGGACCTCGGAAACGTTGGTAAACGTCTGCCAGACAACGCGGCGCTAAAACCCATAACAATGCCTTCTCCGTATGTTCAAAACGTAAAACAGTGATGCAAGTACGAATTTACTTGCAAAGAGAAGTATAACTTCTTAAATAGTTATTAAAATTATTTTTTTTCGATTCTTAATTTAACCTTGCCACATAAAATACTAACGCTCTATGCTGTCTGTTGGATTTTCACGAAGGCTGTATAACTTTCGGGTGACAGCCGCGTTGAAAGACGAAGGTAAATAATGTACCCAAGCCGCGAAATCGTACGGACAGAAATTCCCCAGAGCGTAATTATATATGACGTGACCATGATCACAGCACGGTGCCGGCTCCCGTAGCCACATCCATTAGTCCAACGCTTGTCGGTTATCTGGTGGCCCTCCTGGGTATTATCAGTCTTTCTTGTATTGTGGTAATATTGTTTTCAAGTGTAACACTGTATTCTTTTTAACCATAGATTGTGGAAGTAGTGTGAAGGAGGATGGATAGCGTCAGCCTATAATGCTTGGGACTTCCTGCACTCGTTGCAAGTCTAAGATCACAGTCGCGTACTATACCCAAGGTTTCTCTTGTTTGTTACAACCGCGTTCCCGCCAATCGAAACGCATTCAGTGTGGCGTTACCCTTGCCTAGGGCTGTGTTGGATTGAAAATAATACAAAAAAGTATTCCTTGCTCATCTTTCATCCAGATCAGCTTGTATGAAGGTACAATAGAATTAGAAATAGAATATAAATATTATCTGTGACTTGTAGACTGTGCACTATAGACGAAAGCAGTCATTTCTAGTCGACGCGATTGCCACAAATCCACAGTTGTACAATGTATTCGTGAATTACAGTGGGAGGATCAGGATAATGTGAATAAATTAATTTGGTTTTCTGTGTGTTGTTCGAAATTGAATAAATTAATTCTACTGTTTCTAAATGTTTGATAGTTTCATTTCAAGTACGACAGACATTCAATGAGAATACTGCTGTAACCTGACTTTTTTGTGATAATCTTAATGCCATTGAATGTATTAATTATAGCATAGGAATGAACAAATTACTGTGTTTATTCTCCTGGATTCCCTTTTTTTTGCGTTTCCTAAGTTTGATAGCAGACGGGCATCGTTATGCAATGCAATGTAAGTACAAGATAGAATTATAACCTTCATGTACCAAACACTAATCTCAGTAAATATCAGCAAGAAGTTTACTGTACTGTAATTAAACTATGCAGAAATCTTCCTCCCATTATAAAAAGTCCAGATTGCAATATAAAGAAGTTTAAGCAAGCAAGCACTAAAAGATTCTCCTATCTCACTCATACTCCATTGAATAATTTACCAAAATTTCTCAGCTATTATAAATATATGTAAGCATTTTCCGTCTATACACAAACTTAAAATAATGTTGTTTAAAATTACTTAAAATTATAACATTCTCAGTAAATACTGCATCTTGTTACATTTTTATTTTCCGTCTATACACAAACTTAAAATAATGTTGTTTAAAATAAAATATTGTATAGTTCAGACTGTTAAATCTTACGGATATGTGTATAAAATCATAAGGGTTAAAGTATAAAAATACTGTTATCTGTCTTGGTTTATATGAATGTGTCTTTGACTCTCACCCTAAGGGAAGAAATTGGATTCAGTGTGTTGACTTGGTCGTATAGGTTATGATGCTGTGTAGTGGTACAGGTGTTTAAAAACGTTCTTGATGACATTTTCACTACTGTGAAAACCTCAAATGTCATATAGTTTCATAGTGTTTGAGAACAAACTCCTGAGGAAAAGATTGGCACATGTCAGATGGTAACAGGAGGGTGGAGCAAATTGCATAATGTAGAACTTTATATTATTCTAATATTTTATTTGGATATTATTCATTGTCTATCACATTATTTTATTCAGTTCATCAAATGTTACTGTGTTGAACATTTCAAGGTCATGTATCACAGATAGGGGAGAATAGAAATGCACAGAATATTATAGTTATAAAATTTGAAAGGAAGAGATAATTAGCAAAACTAGTCACAGCTATGTCCTTTAAGTTGTATTGGGATGGGTGTTGTGAAAGTGAGTGTTGTGGGTTGGCACATAAGTTGTGGCTGTGTTGATTACTTATCTCCCAGACTAATGTTAAGCATGCATCAGGGTAATATAACTGTGAAAAGTGTTATTAGTGGGGTATTTTTGATCAGCAATATCCAGAAAATTAAGACATTACTTTATTTATGAATGTTTGAGATGAAGGTATGTCAGTTTTAATATCATGGACATTATTCTAGAAGGTGGAATATGTTAATGGCTTTTGATACTTATAATTATGTTACTATTTTGTAATGAAGTTAGATTTTCCTGTTCTCTCTAGATGGACAAGTTTTCGGATGATAAGAAGTCATATTGTTCATTCTTACTTTTCCACTTTTGCACGTGCATTAGCAAAGGCTTCAAATAACTGAAATATATCTTTACTGTTTCCATGTTTTGACACGTAAATGTCTGGAGCAAGTGCCTTTGGAGTGTGTGATGTAACTAATCTTATTATTCTTCATTTTGGTTGCCTTGGATCATATTTTCTATCACTTCTCATTGTGATTTTGTAAACTTTTCATCATTCCTTTTCAGGCATGATCTTTCTGATATGTCACATATTTTAATAAATTATGTCTTTTTTTCCCGATCCATTAGACATGTCAGTCTCTGTTGTATTATTAAAGAAGTCTGATAAGTGATGATCTAGGGTCAAGTTATTGAAGTTGCAGTATGTCTGAATGAAGGGTGAATGCCTATTAGAAATAAATCAATTTTACCATTAAACTTTGTATCTTTAAATACCTGCAAGCTGTAGTTCTGGAGTTCACAGGTACGAACGACGAAACTACAGCTTGCCGCAGACCAGCTACGGCCACCGGACCTCCAGATAAATAGCTAAGAGCAGGGTCTATTCCTATGAATAACATCATTCGGTGCAGTGTCGCTTATAATACTTTTCGTCAAATATCCTATTCATTATTTATTTTCTAAATCAAGTTTGAGCCATGTAATTAAGTGAATTGATTTCCCTGATGCCACTGATGATGACCTTTTAAGGTTAAAACGCGTATGGCAATAGTGTCTTCTTTATAGTGTTAATGGTTGTTTGTTTGCCTATTTATATTCTAATACACTACACAGTATGCAAAGTTTTCAAAAAAAAATAATAGCATTTTATCCTGAAAATATTTTGTCACTTTGAGGGCAACCCCTATTCCATTTCTGAATCCCTGCATTTATGATATCAGAATTTTAGAAGTTCCAATGTGGAATCTGCTATTTGGCATACTGTCTCCTTTTGCACATGAATTTAATTCATAAGAACTGTATCATCTGAATGACTTATGTGTAATTTATATTTTTATTGTAGGATGTTGATATATACTCGGTAGAAAATTATGTGGATGTTTTGAGTGAAGAACATTTCACTGGCCTTTAAACTCATAAGGTTTACAAACGATCAGCATTTTCCATAATGAAGGCTGAACCCAGGGTAAGCTTTTTTTTTCCAGCTATTTTTTGTGCTTTTTATTCATGTGTGTGTGTACATACATAGACACATGGGCTGTGATGGGAAGGGGCTCAGGTTGGCTTGTGTTTCTTTACTGAGGAATGAAGAACAGGCTCAATTTGAGGAATATTTGCTACCGTTCAGTTCGGAAACATTTATTATTCCCACCCAGTTTCTGAAACCATAAACATGAAAATAAATATATTTTGAATATGACATAGCTCTGGGCTGCTGTGCCATGTAAACTAAAAAAAGTGACTGATGTTTCATAGCTGCTTACTTCTGCCATCATCAGGGTGATATCTTGGTCAACTAAGCAACTATTAGCTTCTCAAGAAGTTTTCACGGAGTTTCTTGTGTTTTTTTTAGAGCAGTGAATAACAAATTCCCGTATTTTGTTGTTTCTCCTGTCTATATTTTGGTTATCATTTCTTTATGAACTTTTATTTTTTAATGGTTTTTCAAAGTACCCAAACATTTCCTTGTGATAAAATTTAGATACTTAATAAGCGTGATGGCGGTTTTACAGAATTGCATCGGTTTACAGGAAGTTGTATCGGATTCGTGTAGTGAAACTTGTCTAGTTTCTCCTCATGATGGAAGTCAGCTCATCAAAGCAAAAGTTGAAGATGTGACAGATATAAAAGAGGAAGAGGATCCTGTGCAAATAACATCTCCAACAATAAAGTCTGAATGTGAGGTGAGTATAGTGTAATGAATTTTCAGGAGTTTTTCTAACAACGTGCATGTCTTGGTAAAAAAACATGAGTTTGGAAGTTATGGAATGAGATTTTGGGGAGTACACTTGGCTTAAGTAATTTTTATGCTATTGTTTTCTTCCGAGACATAACACCCTTGAACCTAATAAATATCCATATATTATTAAACAGTCCAGTTGATGTGTGTCAAACTCCAGGCTAGACTAGAAAATTAGCTTTGTACAAACAGCCAGAATCTAAAGGAAGTAGCACATTTATAACATCTTTGCTATCACAATGAGTAAAAAAAATGTGTTCACCAACAAGTTCAGATGCAGGCCTACTACAGGGTAAGAACTACATGATCTGAGTGACTAACATTCAAGGTTTCAGCATAATATCAATTTTGAGACTAAGGTTTGGGTTCAAATGCTGGAGACTGTCTTCACATCCCGTACTGAATGAGCTGTTTTAAACCTGCTTTCGAGGAGGACACATGATTTTTGAATTATATAGCAGACCTTCCAATAAATTATGGTCCTGTAATGGGACTTGTTTTATGTAATACTGATAGACATTTTATGCCTTACTTTCAACTTATTTCTTTCCTTCCGTTTTGTTTATTTTAATATATTTTTGTTTAAACAGCTGTAAATCTGGGGTACTTTCTTAACAGGCTATGGACTTTGCCTTTATAGCAGTAAGATCTTTTCAATTTCTTGCTCCAGCAACACAAGGTTAGAGAGGTTTCTTGCAGCGCACAATATTGCCAAAATTTCTCATGTTTCAAAATTTTTAATATGAGAAATTATAGTGAGATAGAATTTAACCTGAAAAGATTTGATGTTAGTTTGTGGGCATTCCCTATTATATTTTTTATGCCTTGCATATAACATAATTTTGAAAACTGCAGCGTGGAATCCGCTGTTTTACATACACATCTTTAGAGTATGTGAACTGTATTATCTGAAATCATTATGTTTAATTGATAATTTTACTTCAGAATGTTGATATAATCAAAACAGAAGATGATGTGGATGTTCTTGGTGAAGATGATTCCACTGGCATGATACCTGATGAGTTTTACGTACCATCATCATTTTCCACACTAAAGACTGAACCCAAGGTAAACTTTGCTTTCAGCTGATTTTTGTGTTTCTTATTTGCGTATGCACTTACATGCATGTATGTGCTTGCATTCTTACAGTATAAGTCAATCTTAATATGACATACAGGTTTGAGAGTGTGCAATGCTTTCATTTGCATGCAGTAGGTATAAAGAAACATTTTTGCAGCTTAATAATTTTGATCTCTTATGCTCCTGCCGTCACCAAATCATCAGTACGGAATCACATTCATAGCCTAAATTGAATAGTGTGTATGTATCCATTATCTTGAACTTACTAGGTGATAAGAGGAAGACGGTAATATGAGTCAGATTAGAGTAGATATTTTGTATGAGCCATTGAATAAATTGGGCCTTGGTTGGGAGTTCTGGTGTTCTGTGTCCCACAGCTAAGCTCGGTATCAATATGGACACCCTGGGGGGAGCCCGGGGTGGCCAGGTTGTTTAAGGAGGGGTGGATCGGGCCAGAGAGGAAACTCACCCGTATGATGCTGTAATGGGATCGCGCATGAAGACTGGGAGCTGCTTTAGAGCAGACCGGAAGTCACCTGTGATCGGAGCTACCGGCACCTGTACTACGACAACCCCGGCCCTGGGATCTTTTTTTTTTGGGGGGGGGGAGGATGAGCCATGCCTCATGGCTCGAAGTGGCTTGTCTCCCCTCTCAAAGTTCTTTGGAGTCGGCGGCTTCGAGACCCTGATCAGACAGCAGGGCAGTTAGAACAGTGTGTGTGTGTATGTCGGGGAGTGAACGACTCGACGAGAAAGGCTGAAGGCAAGTCTGTTTTTGGGGGTTCAGTTTGACGTCTGAAGTCACATACCCAACCAGAGTTTGAGCCCTAAAAGGTGTCTTTGTTCTGTCTATTTCTATGTTTAAATATTTTTATTAAATATTACCTTTTGATTAATCGAAGTACTTTTTAATTTGTTGTTGTTTCTCTCTCTCTCCCCCTTTTGACTTCACCACTTTGCCATCCTCAAGCCGTACCACCTCCCGGCCTGGGATGATTTTGGCCTCAGTAACGTATTCCGGCAGTCCCCCAATCGGGGGTTTAGTACTTGCTTAATAAGCCGTGTATTTTGGCATTATAGCCATAGGTTACTTGTAAAGTCCTTGCTTCAGCAAACAATGTTAACTTATTTTCTTACGGTGTACAGTATAGCCACAGATTCTCATGTCTCAGTAGCTTTGTTGTGAAAAACATGTGAGATAGCATTTTATCCTGAAAATATTTTATCAGTTTGAGGGCAGCCCCTATTCCATTTCTGAATTCCTGCATTTATGACATCAGAATTTTAGAAGTTCCTGTGAGGAATCTGCTATTCTGCATACTGTCTCTTTTTTGCACATGACATCGATTCATAAGAACTGTATCATCTGAATGAATTATAAGTTATTTATATTTTTATTGCAGAATGTTAATATAATCTCAGTAGAAAATGATACGGATGTCTTGAGTGAAGAACATTCCACTGGCCTGCAAACTGATAAGGTTTACATACCATCAGCATTTTCCACAATAAAGGCTGAACACAGGGTAAGCTTTTCCTCCCCCCAGATATTTTTTTGTGATTGTAATTCATGTGTGTGTACATAAGTATGTACATACTTAGATGCATGGGCTGTGATGGGCAGGGGCTCAGTTTGGCTTGTGTTTCTTTTGTGAGGAATGAAGAACAGGCTCAATTTGAGGAATATTTGCTACCGTTCAGTTCGGAAACCTTTATTATTCCCACCCAGTTTCTGAAACCATAAACATGAAAATAAATATATTTTGAATATGACATTTCTTTGGGCTGCTGTGCCATGTAAACTAAAAAAAGTGACTGATGTTTCATAGTTGCTTACTTCCTCCATCATCAAGGTGATTTCTTAGTCAACTAAGCAAATATTAGCTTCTCAAGAAGTTTTCACAGAGTTTCTTGTGTTTTTATAAAGCAGTGAATAACAAATTACCGTATTTTGCTTGTATCTCCTGTGTTTATTTTGGTTATCATTTCTTTATGAACTTCTGTTCATTAATGGTTTTTCCAAGTACCCAAACATTTCCTTGTGATAAAATGTAGATAGTTAATATGCGTGATGGCGGTTTTACAGAATTGCATCGGTTTACAGGAAGTTGTATCGGTTTCGTGTAGTGAAACTTGTCTAGTTTCTCCTCATGATGGAAGTCAGCTCATCAAAGCAAAAGTTGAAGATGTGACAGATATAAAAGAGGAAGAGGATCCAGTGCAAATAACATTTCCAACAATAAAGGCTGAATGTGAGGTGAGTATAGTGTAATGAATTTTCAGGAGTTTTTCTAACGAGCATATCCTGGTCAAAAAACATGGGTTTAGAAGTTATGGAATGAGATTCTGGGGAGTACACTTGGCATAAGTGATTTTTATGCTATTGTTTTCTTCCGAGACATAACACCCTTGAACCTAATAAATATCCATATATTATTAAACAGTCCAGTTGATGTATTTCAAACTCCAGGCGAGACTAGAAAATTAGCTTTGTACAACCAGCCAGAATCTAAATTAAGTAGCACATTTATAACATCTTGCTATCACAATGAGTAAAAAAATATGTTCACCAAGTTCAGATGCAGGCCTACTACAGGGTAAGAACTAAATGAACTGACTGGCTAACATTCAAGGTTTCAGTATAATTTGAAATTTGAGACTCAGGTTTGGGTTCAAATGCTGCAGACTGTCTTCACATCCCATACTGAATGAGCTGTTTTAAACCAGCTTTCGAGGAGGGCACATGATTTTTGAATTGTATAGCAGACCTTCCAATAAATTATGGTCATGTAATGGGACTGGTTTTATGTAATACCGATTGACATTTTATGCCTTACTTTCAACTTATTTCTTTCCTTCC
>NW_019059894.1:1043502-1057312 GCF_000696155.1 Zootermopsis nevadensis
TTCATTAGAAAGGAGAACCTCAAGATGCATCAAGTCGTACATAGTGGTGAGCATCCATATGATTGTGATGTGTGTAATAAATCATTCATTAGAAAGGAGAACCTCAAGATGCATCAACTCATACATAGTGGTGAGCGTCCATATGACTGCGATGTGTGTAATAAATCGTTCAGTAGAAAGGACAGCCTCAAGAAACATCAACACTTACATAGTGGTGAGCGTCCGTATGACTGTGATGTGTGTAATAAATCCTTCATTAGAAAGGAGAACCTCAAGATGCATCAACTCATACATAGTGGTGAGCGTCCATATGACTGTGATGTGTGTAATAAATCGTTCAGTAAAAAGGACAGCCTCAAGAAACATCAACACTTACATAGCGGTGAGCGTCCATACGACTGTGATATGTGTAATAAATCATTCATTAGAAAGGAGAACCTCAAGATGCATCAACGCATACATAGTGGTGAGCGTCCATATGACTGCAATGTGTGTAATAAATCATTCAGTAGAAAGGACAGCCTCAAGAAACATCAACACTTACATGGTGGTGAGCATCCATATGACTGTGTTGTGTGTAATAAATCATTCATTAGAAAGGTGGACCTCAAGATGCATCAACGCATACATAGTGGTGAGCGTCCATATGACTGCAATGTGTGTAATAAATCATTCATTAGAAAGGGGGGCCTGAAGAAACATCAACTCATACATAGCGGTGAGCGTCCATATGACTGCGATGTGTGTAATAAATCATTCAGTAGAAAGGACAGCCTCAAGAATCATCAACGCATACATAGTGGTGAGCACTGATATTGCTGTGATGTGTGTAATAAACCATTCTTTCTGAGTAGTCATCTTAAGGTGCACCAGCGTGTGCATAATGGTGAACATCCATATTCATCTTATGTGTGTAATAAATCATTCATTCAGAGAGGTCATCCGAAGACACATCAAAGCATATTTCATGGAGAGGATCCACATTTGTGATGTGTGGATTCACTAAGTAGAGTAATCACATCATCACTTATCATGTAATATATATTACATAATGTCCATATTCCTGTAGTGAGTAATATATCTTTCCTTTGTCAGAGTTATCTACAGAGACATAGTGGAGAGCATCCCTAATCTTGTCAGATGTAGGATATTGTGATGTGGCGCCAAATGGGCAGATGGCATGTCATGGAGGGGTGTGGCCATCACGGAATGTTCTAGGACTATGGAATTGCAGGTTTTTATGTTAGCAGTGACTAGGGTTCTGTTACTAGGAAGAAAATTTGTTAAGGAAACTAACTGGTGATCATAAGAACTCTTCTACAGCAATTATTAATTTTTGAAAATAGAATACTGTACTCTTCACTTTCCCTATCAAAACATGAAATTTCATTTACAAATGGTATTATTTCATACAAGTTTATTTTGTAAGCACAGTAAAACCTTGCTAATCTGGAATATATGACGGGGCAAGTGTTACCTGGATTAGTACACTTACTAAAAAGTACTAATAATCATTATATATTACTGAAACCACCATACCTGAACATTTAACATTCATTTCCCATTATTTATGAGCGTGGTTCAGAGGATATTTTGCTATCACTTGACACACTTGAAGAACTTGTTTCCAGAATGTCAAGCCAATTCCTTCAGTAGACCATGGAAGAGAGGCAGGCTTCAAAAAGCTAGGACTGATGATTATGTTTGTAAAGGGATCTGGATTAGCAAAGTTTTATTGTATTAGTTCAAATCCCTATAGCAAATTGACTTTATAGTACCAGTATTTTCGTACTTTATCTGTGTTTCTTTGGGGCAGAATTCCAGTCAATCATAATCTAGTCCACATTCTCCAATTGCTACCACTTTATGCTGGCCTTCCTGTGCTAGATCTTGGAGAGACTAAAGATATGATGTTGGGTCTCCTGATTTCTCAAACTTACCACATCTGTTTGGATGACAGCCCACAGTACTGTATACTTTTTCTAAAATGCACAGTGTTTACAAAATTTAGTCCCAATAAATACTTTAATATCCTGAATGAAGTGAACAGTAGAGAACAATTTTGACTATTAAGTTACTAAATAAATTCATGAGAAAGGCCTTCCTTTGAAAATTGCTCACCTTGAAAAGCTTACAACTGATCAGACAACAAATTCCTGCATTCATGGAAGTCAAAAAGTTCATTACCAGTTCAGTCTACTTCCCACTTTCATACCCTATTTCTCTATTAATTTTTAAATCCTCTCATTCACACCTGCATCTTTCATATGGTCTCTTTCCTGTATGTTCCACCACCAAACTTTTATATGCATTTCTTCCCCCATTTACAGTACATGCCCATCCCATCTACTCTTCCTTGTTTTAATGATCATAATAAATTTATACAGTGAGTAAAAATTATGAGGCTCTTCACCGTATAATCTCTGTCCTCTCAGCATACAAATATTCTCCTTGGCACTTTATTCACACTCACCCATAATCTATGCTCTTCTGTTCAAATGAGAGATCAAGTTCCACACCCATACAAAATAACAGATATAAATTAAAATTTTCTGTTTCTTAATCTTTAAGATTTTATATGAGCAAAAAATTCTGAACTGAAGCATTTCCTAAACTGGCTGCTATTTGATTTTGTCAACTCAGAATATCTATATAAAATTATTTCAGGTATTTTAAAATGATGCGTTTAACTGCAGTTCTGTTGTCCATTATGTAAACTACTTGGACCTCCATTTGGTGACATTTCATAGCTGCCAAAAGTAAATACCACCTTAGGAGGTGGAAACCCCACAGCCCTCAAAGTATTTTGGTATGTGAAAGTAATTTTGGTCCCCATGACTGATATGTTGGGTCTTGCTGTAAATAAGAAAAAAGTGTACCCAGGGTGATGTTTGTAATATTAAAAAAAAATGCATGGTATAACATACCAATTACCATCACAAACTTCAGATGGAGACATGATGGTAAAATTACCACTTTGCCCCAAAACCACACCACATTTAAGGCACAGAGGCATATCTCCACATACATTAGCCTAAAGATGGTGAACTGAATTATAAACCATGGGAATTTGCAAGCTGAAGAGCTTCTCCATTTTCTCCCAAACTGGTTCCTGTGATGATCATTTTCTGCATGCCAATGTCCCATGCTCTTTGAGGTCAGCTTTATGTTTCTTTGATCCATGATAAATTCCTTTGTACATGGAGTCTGTCAGATTGACTCCAATATCCAAATGGCATACAAACAGGAAGTGCTCCAAGTCTGTACAACCTTTTTTTACAATATCAGAAACAAAATCATACATCACATTTACTCAAACCACTTTCAAATGGACTTATCAGTATTACTTGTCGATTGCATTCAGCTTTTTGGCTTGAATTCTGTTCCTAAAATGACTTTTCTATGCCATTGGTTAGTGTTAAAATAAAACAATAAATTATTATTTTACTCAAACCCCCATTTTAAAATAATTTGCATATTTATTAGTCAATCTAATTCATTGAAAAATTTCAGTGCTACAAAATGTATTCATGTTAAAACAAATGAAAATACTTGACATGGACTTTAGCAATGCTAGACATAATTTGAAATATTTAACTTCAATCATTCAAATAAAAAATTATAAGTGTGTTCTTTGTAAGATACAGTTTCACTCACTATGAAAGTATTTTCTTCACTCATATTCAGTACTTTATTAAGAAATAATTCCAGTATCACTTTCAATTTGAGTTGGGATAATAAATTTATGAGACAGGGAGATGGCAGGTATCTCTAAAACCCTATCTTCCTACATGTCTACATGGCATTATAACCCAGAACATCAACACTGAGAATGGAAATTAAAGCCCTTAATTAGAATAGAATTTATTTACATTCCACTGTGCCTTTATAGACCGAAGCCAAGGCTGTAGAGTATGAAGGATGTTTCTGGTACGAATGACTTTGAAAATACGTATGCGCAAAACACATTATTTGGTCATACCTATGAATTTTCGAACGGCAGTCATAATGAACAATATTCAACAAAGGCAGTCTGTATAATCACTATAACTACTTTCCGATAAACATATTTTAACTATGGATTAATAATGTACATGCTGCGCTCTAACTTCGGCCACTTTTGAAACCTCTTTTCACTTCCAGTTTGCACCACCAGAGTGCATTGTTCCCGTAAATAATGTAGATGGCTCTAATTGAGTTTGCCTTCCCTCCGTTGAATTTCTAAGGGCTGTACATCGGAGATACTCGGGGATTGTAGTCTCAGAACTGTAGATAACACTGAGTGTAAAATATTGAAACTAGCTGAGCCAAGAAATTTAAATTGATGTTTTGGCATTGCGTCATTCTTGCACTTTGTAGATACTGATAGGCATTTAGAGGAACTTACTGGAACTGACTTCTTACATCAGACACACGGAGTAACAACCGAAAAGACCATCTTCATTAGGCTTATCCTACCATACAACTATGTCAGGATATGTGACAACCTAAACACATCTAAGGACATTAAGAAAACGAACTCCCAAGAAATAGAAAAATATTCACATGCGCAATTTATAAGTATACCAGGTTAGAAAATCTGTGGTGTGACGGACCTACCCAAGATTTGTAGCAGAGATACTGTTGCAGGAACATCTGTGCTTTTGTATTTGGGTGGGCTCTGGTGATAGTATAACCTTTCTATTGGGAAAATATATATATATGAAAAATATGACGTACGGTGTGGCAAACATTTTAGTTATATTGATATTAATGCTAGTAAGCAGTATATCATCGATACATAGATCAGTAAGTATTTATTGATGCCCATTGTTCTAGCTGGAAAAGAAATGTGCTTGTGTCTTGCATCTACGCAAATAAGTATTTTAATATTTACAAATTCTCCAACATTAAATAAGAATTAGAATTGATCTGTTAAAGTGTTTCGTGCATGTAAGGTTTGCCATTTTTAGTGGATGTAAGTTCATAACTTAATGTCTTCGCCGATCTGGAGAATAACCACCCAAAACTTGACGGTCCACTTACACTACACCTGTGCATAATTTTCGTGATATAATTACAAACGGGGTACTTTGAATGTTTTTTAAATGTGACTGGTATGTCACTCCGCTTATCAAGAAATTCCCCATGTTTTATGGGATCCGAAAATTCGTTACTATGTGAGCCTTTAGGTTCTCACGGCGGCGAGTATGAAAATTTATGTCTTTTGGTTTGTTGCAGCATGTTGTGTAGTTGAATTTTACCGTCATTTCTGAAGTGCTTGCCACCTCCATCACATCAGGACACATGATGATACAGGCAGCAAGCACCTGTTGAATTTTACCGTCATTTCTGAAGTGCTTGCCACCTCCATCACATCAGGACACATGATGATACAGGCTGTGAATATGAAACAACTTATAGGATGATTATAGAATAATGAATTGGAAAGACAATGGAAGGAAACTTGCAGTCTAATTTACAGCACTATCCTAGCATTTGCCTGGACAGACTGAGTAATATTACAAACCAACACCAAGTTAGTCTCTAAGCTGAGATTTGAACCCAGGATCTTGTGAATATGAAACAACACATGGCCACACCATTTGGTACTTGACAACAGAGGAAATTTTATGCTGTGATTACATTTTGTTTGAAAACAAAGTGCTGTGAAGAAATTTGAAGACCAAAGTAATTGCAGAAAATTGCTTAATCAGGAGCTTTATGATTTATTCCTTTCATGTAGAATTGTTTTGGTATATGAATCAGAAAAAAAACTGATAAGGAATGCTGGAAAGAAACTATGAAGTCTTATTTTTAAATTGATCATATAACCAACACTGACTTTCTTACTATAAACAGTGATTGGTTAAATAACAGTAATAAGTATTTTTATGTTAACAGTTGCCAGAAGACTTTCTTCAGGCAGGACATACTAACAATTGGGCTGTACTAGTTGATACATCAAGATTTTGGTTTAATTATCGCCATGTGGCAAATGTGTTGTCAATATATCGGAGTGTAAAGCGACTTGGAATCCCGGACAGGTTAGTAACTCTTTGATTTGTTGCAAGACCTTGACATTAGCTTGTGATTATGTCAGTAAGTTTCCCCTCCTCTCCTGCAGCCCCTTGTAGTGAGCTACAAGCAGCCAGCCTACTGTATACACAATGTGCACAGCGTATCCTCCCTCTGGGACCTTTTGTAACCACTTGTGTAATCTGGCACCATGGAGAGATTCAAGAAACATTTAATGGCTTGAAATAATGTGTTAAAGCAGCGAACAGACAGTGCTGAGTTCAGAGCAAGTGACTGAGTAGTGGTTGCAAGTCAGTAGTATAGACTGACAGTTTCAGTCTGTGCCAACAGAGTAACTTGTAGTTGTAACTCGGTGATAAATAATGTGAGCAGTGGATGACCCATCATGAAGGAGCAAATGTGAGAAATTGAAGTCACAGTGGACAGTGTGATTTAAAGGCCAGCAAAAGTGAATAGAAAGAAAGGATAATTAGCAGAAAATTATTATGTAAAGTGTTATTCTTCCAGCTTGAAGTGTACCCATGTGGAATCAGTGAAGTTGTTACAGTACAAAACATCATTATGTTACAGCTTTTCTGATCCTGTTGTATGGTTTAAGGTGTGTAGTTTTCATCACTATCAGTTAATCTCCTTATTACCACAGTCGAAAAGCATCATAAGATGAACAAAGAAATTTTCAAAAATTAATTTGTGTGTGGGATATTAGCTTTGTTACTTTATGTTCTATTTTCCTATAAAACTCCAATATTGTCATAGTTTTAAATGTCTTAAGTATAAATTCTTTATTATTCACCTTTATAATCATCTGTTTTCTAGTTTGGAGTTACAACTATTTAAGTTATATATCTCACAGTGTCTTTATCATATTCTTTTTAGGTAGCTATCTGTTGTTTCTGTAAGGGATTGGCTGTTGAGGTTATAGGAGAAGGTTAACTCTTGACTTATTCTTGTATTAGCCATCTGAAAGGCAGATACAAAGAACTTGTGTCCCCCAACACCAGGCATAAGGTAATGGTGCCTTTGTGCCAGGATGGATGTGAGTGGTAAATTTCTTGCTCTTTCTTCTTTATCCCCAGGTGTCTTATGGATGTAAGGATTCCCAGATCTGCCGTCATTGTGGTGATGTAGGAAAAAAGAATCCTTGCTTCTACCAAATTTGATTGCATTATCTTGTTTGTCCATATACTGAAAATTAAGGTTATATGTGATGGTGTGTGGGAAATTTTTTTCTTTACTAATGATATTTTTATAAAAAGACTGCTTGAAAGAGGGAACACTTTTCAGTTGTCTTGTCCATTTTCTCATCTTTAATCTCACCCATTAACCTCTCAGAATGTCTTCACCTTTCTGAAATGGAGTCCTTCATATATATGACAGTAAAAAAAACCTCTCATTCTATTTGTATTGGTTATTTTGATTCCAGCCTCACCAGTTATTAGCCATACTGAAGTATTTCATGGTTCTCCTAAGTCTCTCAATGCAAATTCTGGGATAGTTCCCTGAAAAAGTCGCCACCGCATCCTTTGCAAGTCCGTACTTATCATTCATGAACATCTTACTGAATATCATTGTCAGGTAGTTGGCTCTTTCGCCTCATATTGGATTAAAATTTTGACCTGGAGACTAGCTATATTGACATTAGTCTTTATGTGGTTTTGTTTAGTTCCTCTAGCAGAATGCCAGGAAAAAACCTTAACAGCAGTACCAGCTGTTTCCATCCATATTCTTACCAGTTTATCATTTACATAATTATGTTAATCATTTATGATAACTTTGCTGTGTAGTTGAAATGGTGTTATTAAATAACATAATCACTCATTCATCATAAAATATTATTAGTATTGCATATTAAAAAATGACAAAATAAATGGATGTTGAAGATTTCTGTCTTCTGGGTTGTTGCTCTGTGTAGTCTGGTTGATGTTAACGAACGTTTCAGAGGTTATACTGCCTCCGTCATCAGGGCGATGAATATGATTAATGGATGTTGCATTGTTACTTAAGCAAGACACTCTACTGATCTTTTTAAACTGTTACACAGCCAAATCATCCTGATTATAGCAGATGATATGGCATGCAATCCTAGGAACCCACGTCCTGCCACAGTCTTCAACAATGCCAATCAGCATATTAATGTATATGGAGATGATGTAGAAGTGGATTATAGAGGATATGAGGTAAGTGAATACACTGTTAACAAATTTGTGAAGTGCAGCGAAAAACAGTCAAGTCAGCCTATGTCCTTTCTTAGCTCACTTTTGTTATCTTATAAACAATTGTAGGTTTATGTGAGATTTGTGGTTCTCATTGCAGGGAAGAGATTGATAATGTTTTGGGTTTTATGCCACATAACCTGTTAGGTAGATACCATTCTTTCAGAAATATACTGCCACTATCTTCATAGTGAAAATCACATAGCATTACAAACCATAACATCATTATCAGATAGGTTTATGATCTTATCATGTCCATGTGAGTCTTCCAGTTTGTGGCTTTGAAATTAATTGATGGATTTTCATTAAAATTGGCGTCTGCATTGTGTTGTTGAAGACTACCTGACCTTCATATTTCACTATTAGTAATACCAAATAGGCAATGAGAACTTTTGGTGTTGAGGTGGTACTAGTATTTCTGTTAACACATAATCCAGCTCGCTGTGAATCACACCAACATACTGCTAACCTTGGTGTTTCAGTCGGATGTTTAAATCCTTTATTACAATATGATGAAGGTTAATATAAAATCATGAAATGTCTGGTAATGTTACTTTAAAAATGCAATTTATGTTAAGGTATTATTTTTGTAAAATATAATAATCAGTTCATTTAAGTTTCTATTTGATGACAGTAATTAATGAACCAATTTCCATATTTAGGTGAAGCAAAGAAAGGTGTATCGTAAATCCTTTCTAAAATTTTTTGTCACCTCATGTTTCCACTCATACGTATTAATTTGATAGATGTTTATATTAATAATATTCACTGCAGGTGACAGTGGAGAATTTTGTGCGTCTCTTGACTGGTCGCTTACCACCAGGTACACCTCGTTCCAAACAGTTGCTGACAGATGAAGGGAGTAATGTTTTGGTTTATCTTACTGGTCATGGGGGTGATGGGTTCCTCAAATTTCAAGATTCTGAGGAGGTAACAAGTCAGGAATTGGCTGATGCAGTTGAGCAGATGTGGCAGAAGCGAAGGTAAGGTTATGTATTAGTAACGGTGCATTAGGTTTTTCCTGCACCAGGGGTGTATTTTCTGTTTGTCATTGCTTCTACTAGTACTACTCAGAGTGCACTGTGAAAGATCAAAAGCATGAAGGAACTGTTC
Organism: Zootermopsis nevadensis; assembly: GCF_000696155.1. The sequence goes on from NW_019059894.1 coordinate 1,052,847, forward strand.
TAGTGAGAATTTAATACAATACTGATTTCATAAGGAAAGTTTCCACTGTAGAGGAAAAGTAAATATTTTTTGAAGATTTCTATCTTCTGGGTTGTTGCGCTGTGTAGTTTGGTCGATGTTAACCAACGTTTCAGAGATCATACTGCCTCCGTCATCAGGGCGATGAGTATGAAGATATCTGTCTTCTGGGTTGTTGCGCTGTGTAGTCTGGTGTTGTGAAAACCTCAAATCTTAAATATTTTTTGTAGAAAATCCCAAACTGCCAATAGTCATGTGATAAAAAACAAAATATTACAGCCACAGTTTTTGTAATAATAAAGTTGCATAATAAATATTGTGTTTAAATGGGTGAAAAAGCTTCAGAATATGTACTGAAATACAAACTTCAACACAGTGAAAACCTGTCGACATTTGAGTTACCAATGATTACATACTGTAAAAAAATTGTTGGTCAATAATAGCAATAACAGAAGCAAACTTCTAGTTCCAAAATTATATGGCGTATGTAGCTAGGTTGGTAAGTAGGCATGCTTGTATGAATCTAACCATGTGAACTGCTACAGGCATAGTGCTTTGTTTCTGCAAGCATACCACTTTCACAGCTTCTGCTACCCGCTGCTCGTCAGCATGCAACGTATTCACTGAAACACTGGATCAAACTGATTTTCTCCGTGACATCAGATTGTGGGACCTAGGTACGGCCATGACAGTAGTACTATAAAGCAGTTTAGGTGCGTTCCACAAGTGCTTATGGCGCAGCTTTTTGTCAGTATTGTAATCATAAAAAGATGGAATTTATATTTCAGTGAAAATAAGTATTTTAGATATATGTAAGTTTTAAAATACCATATAGGCCTGCTGTTATCATGATGCCTTTTATTGTAACTGTATATTTGGTAATTGTTGATGGCTTCAGGTAGAAATATAAATTTGATATTTATGACTTGCTAATAAAACATATACTTTCTTTGCACAAACTGAATGAAATTAACACAAACTTATTAGGTTGTATACGTCTGTCTGTTTGTGTGTTTTTTCTCTGAATCTGCTGAATGGATTTTGGTGATATTTGGTATTAAGAGGATTATACTGAACGTTGATTGGTAAATTTAGTTTCCCCTCATATTGATCCACTATCACCCAACTTCATTGTTGTTTTAAGAAAATTATATCATACAAAATATTGGTACAAGACATAGGATATAGATCTTATTAAGAAATTTGTTGATATGGTGAATATTTATTGAAATACAAGGAAAAATCACTCCTGCCAGTGCAGTATATTTAAAATGTGATAATCTTTTACAAGTAAATAGATTTGTGTGTAATATATATAAATGAACATCAAGATAATTTTTTAATTTATCCGTAACATGTTATTTGTTTGATTTTGCAGATATCATGAGATGTTTTTCATGATTGACACTTGCCAAGGTGCTTCCTTGTATGAGAAATTTTACTCACCCAATATCTTGGCAGTGGCTAGCAGTCTAGTGGGAGAAGATTCACTGTCAGTAAGTTGCAAAATTTTTGTAATAGTAGATTACATTTTGTTTTATATTAATGTAGAAAGATTTAATATAACTGATTATCACATTAAAATATGAAGTGGGATTGAGGTTTTGGAGAAATTAGAAGCAAATATGGACATTAATTACTTTAGTTTAATGTGCTTAGAAAAGGGGAAGTCAAATGAAAACTTTTTTTTTTTTTTTTTTTTTCACAACTTGTGTATTGCAGATAGATTCGATACAGCTTTGTCATTTTTCAGTATAGTCCCCATTGCATTCAGTGCATGACAAACGCTGTTCCTCCTATGTGCATGCTTCTAGTAGTGCAGCCATCTTTTCTCTGCTTTGAGGATGTCATGTAACCCTCATAGCCAGATTTACCACACATGGTACCTGCATCTAATCCTTGCTGATTACTTACTGTGCATACAGCTGCACATGACAGGTTCTCATTTCCTTTCTCCCCTCCCCCCACCACTTTTAAAGTTTTTATTTGACTCGCCCTTGTATTATGCCAAAATTTCAGGTGAATGAATTATTGAAGTTATGCACGTGAAACATGGTTTGGAGATAGAATGTAAGTGGATTCCTTTGTATGTTAAAAATTACAGTCATGGTGACCTCATGAAATGTTGAGGTTATATGTGGTAAGTTTAATGGGGGAAACAGCATAGAAGGGGATCCTAAATTGTGTTATTATTAATTTATAATTCTTGCTACCCTTGCCATGTAGATGAAGCATTTGAAGGAAAGCAGTTGTCAGAAATTTTCACCATATCTTGTTATGAAGGGTGTTCAGTAAGTAACATCAGAGGGTGTGTTACAATCATATTTATTACCTACATAGACATCCAAAAGAATAAAGACTAAGAGACATGTGATAAAATCTTGGGCGACTAGCCACCCGAGAAGATTTTATCACATTTAGTACTCTGAAAGTTTCAAGTCATATACTAAGTACCCTCTATTTCTTTACATAATTGCCACAGTGGTCAGACATTTGTTCCAGCAATATACCATCAGATTAATTCCTGAGGAGAAGAAAGAAATCAGGTGTAGTATTTGCATTTCCGTTCCCACACGTCAGCTTTCACCTTGTCGTCTCGTCAAAAGGGTTTCCTTTAGATTGCTTCTTCAGTATGCAGTATGAGTTAGAACTCACTAAGCACAAGGTCCATGCTGCATGATGAATTTTCCCGGCAAATTGGCTACAGGAGGTGCACTAACAAGGGTTACTTTCTGTTTGAGCAAGCCAGAGCATTTAATCTGAATGTCAATTTCAAGTGCCATGGTGCTGTGCAGTAGAAGTTTGCATTCATTGTCACTATATATCCCAAATTCAGTCAACTCAACCTTTCCCAGAGTTCTCCAGTGATGAAATAGATTCTTTCCTTCTTCATCGAATTATCAGAGTATAAACACTTTGAAAAAGCAGTTCAAAATTTTCAGTCTTTAGGAATGGTGCTGACAGCAATCTGGGATGCATAGGGTATTCTCCTTGCGTTCTGGACCATGGGGCAACACTGAATGGAGACGACTATTGTACAGCATTGTGACATCTGAAGAAAGCCATCCAGAAGAAAAGCCCTGGCTTCTCAACAGAGAAAATTATTCTTCGACACACATGAATTCTTGTCCCCAGACACCTCATGTCTCTTTGAAACTCTTGGAGCAGTTCTGCTGGAAATGTCTTGCCAACACATTCTTCAAATGAAAACACATTTAATAAGATGACAAGATAAAAGGCAAGGAGTTCCAGTGGTTGCACATGTTGACACCTGATTTCTTCTTCTCAGGAATCAAATAGATGCTATATCACAGAGACAAATGTCAACTCCACTGAGCAGAGTCCTTGAAATGCTAATAGTTGCCCAACTAGTCAAAAATGTCCTCACTTACTTATCAGTAACAGAAATTTGTTTGTGATTTTCTTTTTCAGCACCATGTTGATCCAGCTATAGGAGTATACATCATTGATAGATATACGTACTATGCACTTGACTTTTTGGAACGAGTAGAACCAGACAGTACTAAAACAATGGGTGAATTTGTAAGTAAACTTCATGATGTGATAGTGAGTGCAGAGTGTATGTATTATTCAATTAGAGGCACTGGTTTCCAACATCAGATTGTGACCCAAATCAAAGATCGTAGGATCACAAACAGTTATCTCACACATGCTTGCATACTCTCATTAATTTTCATGATATTTTAGGTTTTCTTTATTGTAAGAATGTTTCATTATGTTATGGTCATCATCGTTGTTAGTCATATTGTAGGACAATTCTCTTTCAGCTCAGTGTTTGCCCCAAAAGAGCTTGCATCTCCACAGTTGGTGTGCGAAAGGATCTGTTCCCACGTGATCCTCACAAGGTCCCGATCACAGACTTTTTTGGCTCTCTGCGGCCTGTGGAGCTCACTTTGTCTGGACTGAATGTGACAGCAATGTCAAGAACACAGAACCAAAGTAGGAGGTGTGATATTTGTAGAAATGCAATAATAATTTGTTTCTTATTGTTCTAGAACTTATATAAATGCCAGAAGACAGCTGCCCCATTATCTGTGTTTGTAATCTGTACAGATGTTACGAGATCTCCACAACTTAGGCACTAAGGGACATGTATGAGGATCGCTCATTAAATAATGCCCCACATTTTTTTCTCAGCCAATAATGAAGATAGAAAAGTGTACTTTTACATGCTTGAGATTTGATGTTTCCCGCTTTCGTGTACGGAGTTTCAAATGATTCCAACCGATGGCGGAGCTGTAGTGAACTGTTAAAATGGCATCTGTGAACGACTCTCATTACAAGCAACGAGCTGTAATTGAATTCTTTGTTGCTGAAAAAGAAACTGTGGTGAACATTCATAAACGCTTGTGTGCTGTGTATGGAAGCTGTGCAGTTGATAGGAGCATCGTTGGTTGCTGGGCTAAGAGAGTTAAAGCTTCAGGAAG
>NW_019059894.1:1058098-1105014 GCF_000696155.1 Zootermopsis nevadensis
CACCCTCCGACTTCCATCTCTTTGGGCCACTTAAAGATGCTATCCGCGGAACAAGATTTGAAGATGACGAGAGCGTGATTCAAGCAGTGAGGACATGGCTACGTGCACAGGACAAGAGCTGGTACCGGCAAGGCATGCATGCACTTGTTCCACGCTGGCGTAAAACCGTACAAGTTGATGGGGACTATGTGGAAAAATAGTATGTGTAAAGGAAACATTGATTTATATTGTCACTAAATTTCAGCCATCTTGAATAAATATATTCTGAGGAAAAAAATGTGGGGCATTATTTAATGAGCAACCCTCGTATGATAGTTGAAATACAGAGGATTTAATTTAATTTTGATGCCTTCTTTGCTTGGGTTTACAGTAAATGATCTCGGGCAGACTTGATGTTGGTTTGTGATCAAATATAACCTCATCTTTACATCACAAAATAACATTTGTATGCTTTTCCTCAAAAATGGCTTATTATACAAAATTTGTATTCATGATATAACACATAGATGGATCTCATTAAAATCCACAACTTTCATTTGAAATGTTTTTGATATTTTGAGTAATCGACAAAATGTGAAGATAATAATGTCTGATTGTGCAGAATGGGATCAGTAGTTTGATTAAATTTGCAGGAGTGAATTTATATCTGTAGTAAATGAGCATAAAAGCCAAACCAATATGGAGAATTGCAGAAAATTACATTTCAGTTCTTATTAAAAGCACGTAAGCTAACTGGGTCAATTGCAGTCATTTGTTTTTGTAAAAATATTAATATATATATTGAGGCTGTGTGTAGTATTGTGTTGACTGTATTTATAAAACTATTGACTCACGTTGAATGTTATTTGAGTGCCAAGGACACTTGACTTATAACTGTTTTGTTCACCTTTGGCAGGGAAGAGTTGAAAAGAAAGGTGTCTGACAGAAGTCTGCAGTATGCCAAACAATTTCCAACATCTAAATTGGGGTCTTCTTAAGGGCTTTCACTTCAGTATAGGTAAGTGAAAAGATTTTATTTTGCTTAATGGGAGATTTTGTAATCTGTACTGTGTATTGTGAGTGGTTACATTCTGAAATCAGCGTTTAGTAATAAGTCTGAGTTTGAATGAAAAGCAGATAACTGGAGATTCAAGGCATTATGTAAGTTGGAACCGGATTTAAAAGCTGGTACTTTACTTATTTCCTGACTTTCTTGGTTGCATTACAGAGCGTCATATTTGTTGAATATGTACATGCGCGCGCGCACACGTGTGTGTGTGTGTATGTAACAGAAATTTGATAGGGATATTTAAACAAAAAGCTTTGGTCAGGAAACCTTGGAAGATATGGATAGTTGTGGACTCTCGTGAGCATGGTAATGAACCTTGAGTTTCCGTAGAAGGTGGTGAATTTCTTGACCAGCTGAGCAGCTATATATTTCTCAAAGAGGACTCTGTTCAATGGCGTCATATAAAACACAAGATCCTTTTATTTGGGTCTTGCACAGGATACAATTGAAATAGGAAACCAAGGTTTAATATTGAATAAACTTCTATTAAACTTTTTTAGATTTGTGTTTTGACATTTATTTTATACACCAGACAGAGGTGAAGACATTTCTCTTTCCCATTACATCCATCCCAACCCAGCTTCATATTGAGAGGATTCTGGAGGTTGTTTCTCTGAGGGAAAAGCAGCTAGTACATCAACCTCACTAACTGCCATTGAATTCAGAGGTTAATATATGATGAGCTTTACCTCCGTGCCTGATATGTGTTTATGTCTCAGTGCTTATGAACACGCAGTTATACCTCAGCCTTCACTCATTGCTGTATTAGCTGAAAAACAATGGATGCCAAATAATAGTTTATTTTAGATTCTTAAAACTTACCTGTTGTTGCTGAACCCAAACAAACATCTTTCCGCTGATTTAAAAATGTTGTAAAGGTCATCAATTCAAAGACAAACATTTTTTATTCTTACTCTTAAATAACTTGGTAAGCTTCAGGAGTCTGATGTACTGTTTTTTAAGTCAGTTTAACTGTATTAAAGTCAGAATATAAATTCATTTTTGAAGTTGTGGATGGTCAGCAGAACACGCTCCATTGGCCCCTATTTAGGATAATAGTACTTGTGCTCAGATATTGTGGGCATTTTTTTCTGAAAATACGGACTGGATGGTCGGAGTTCGATCCCCAGCGGGGGCAGAGGATTTTTCCTCTTGCCTCTTCATCTAGACTGACTCTAGGGCCCACCCAGCCTTCTATCCAGTGGGTACTGGGGTCCTTTCCTGGGGGTAAAGCACGGCCAAATTGCAGGTCTAAAAATAAAGTGCTCAGGAAAATGTTACATCTAAGAGAGATTAGTAGATAATGGAAGGTTTTATATAACAATTAATCTAATTTTTCAATTCACCAAGTACCTCGTCTTTAGGCTAATCAGCTGGACATGTAGCTTTAATGGGGAACCGTTGTTCATCCAGACAAGATTTCAGAAATATACTTGTTGTTGGCAGAGACCAGTAGCAAGTATGGATCATACTAAAAACTATGGACAAATGGATTTTGTTAAGTGGCTAGTTGATTAAGTTGTGTTTCAGGAGCCCTACAAACATAATTTTGGTGAGGAAACCTTTTACAAAACATCCATTTGAAGTTTGAGAAGGCGAAGTAAGGATAGTATTGATGTTACCTTGAATGAAATACCTGGATTTCACTGGCTCAGGATTGTATCAAATATGAGTGGTGTCAGACCTTCAAAGAGTGAATGAATTAGTCATCATGACTATGTATAATTAATTCCCCATCATGATTTTATGTATATATAATGAAATCCCTTTAACATATTAAAGATTCAATTTGTGTAATTCCACAGCTCATTATCTCTGTTAGATTCCCTTTTCACAAGGTTTTTCTCTTATTAGTGTTCAAATCTTTTGTCCTCCAAAGCATTAAATTATGATTTTACTGTATTTGATTCTGTCAAAATTCACATTGCTTTATTTAATATCTACTTTTTAAATATTATTATTTTGGAGATCAAACTTCTGAAAGTGTGTAAAATATGGACTTCCTGTGATGTGTAAAGCGATGGAATTTAATTGTACTCTAATGTTCTTGCATAAACTGTTTCCAGCAAACAAGACAAGAATATTTTATAGTATGAGTTTTATAAAGCATTGACTAACTAATATGTACAGTTTTTGCTGTCTCTTATGTTATTATACAATACCACAGATGTAGTTGGGAAACCTCTTATTTGTGTTCTATATAGTTATTTATTTATAAAGAAATTAAAGAAAGCTTCTCTCCAATAGGATGCAGTACAGTTACATAGTTTGTAACCTTTATTCAAAGATATTACATACAGATTTTAAAAATTAGTTCCCTTGAATTTCACTTTATACAGATTTTGCTATGTAAAATAATATGCCTCTCGTACTTGTTAGTCTTTGACAGCAGATGCCCAGTTACACACATTTATTGAAATATCAAATACGAGACCAAGAGCACACTCAAAGCGAAAAGCAGTAAAGTCTCCAGAGAATTTATGGCACTGATAGAAAATCCGCTTGTCGTTTGGATCTCGAACATAACCTTCTTCAGTGCAGAGTTTTGGTGGATCAGAGGAACCGCTATCTGTTGGGGCATCTGGAGGCTGAAATAAGACAACAACCATTGAATTAACTTAATATCAAATTATATATTACAAAGGAATGAACAGGTTGAAATCTGTGTGAAAAAGCTGTAACTTGAGCTTTTAAAATCAAATGATTCTACTCTTGTGTTTTATAAATATTATGTTGCACATTGCTTTCTGTCTGAGGTATATTTGTATGATCTTTCAGGAAATTTGATATCTACAACCATTTGGGATTTGGCTCTAATCCTCTTGATTCCATCTTCAGGTGACTGGTTGTCATTATCCTGGCAGTTTATATGTCAGTGGTGACAGTTGGGATTGAACATAGGAACATTCCTGTAATGTCTTATATATCGAATGTGTTCTTGTGAATATTAGCTGTGAGTTGCATCACCTAGGTCTGCACACTCACAGTACAAGTCACAGACAGTAGTATCTGAGCCAGTGTTCTAAAAATCAAAGGATCTAGACCAGGGGTCGTCAACCTGGTCCCTACTGCCCACTAGTGGGTGATTCAAGCTTTCATGGTGGGTGGTGGGGGTTTTTGTCCGTTGTTACAAATTTTGTTCTTCCTCCATATATCGAATACATTGCTAACAACTTCGCGAGTTTGACTTTTTAAAATATGCTTTTACAATTTACTTTTTAATTCCATCTCTAAACTTTGAATATAGATAATAATTCACCGGACACTTCTCGAAGTATACTCGTGGACGAGGGAGCAACGAATGAGCTCCGTAGCCGAAGGCACGATTTTAGTGCGCGTAACGAAGGCGGGGCTTACCACCGGCCATCACTCAGTCTTCGAGCTGTACCTCTTTCATGGTGGTGGGCAATATGTGCGGCACCGGTGGGCGGTAAGGAAATTTTACCATCAACAAAGATACAAAAGTGGGCGGTAGGTATAAAAAGGCTGACGACCCCTGATCTAGACCTTCCATGTCAGTTTCCTCTATGTGACATGACCTATATAGGGCACACTGTGGCCTTGTCCCAGATGCAAATTACTGCCTGAAACCCAGGTATCCTGACTGAGTATTTAATGATTTTACTCAGTCCTTCAAAGTAAATGCTGGTTAGGCTGCAACCATTTTCTTCCACATCCTTTACAATTTGTTATTCACTACCATCCTGTCATTCAATGCTACATAGTCTGAGCTACTGAAAACATGTTATTAAATAAACTATAAATAAAACAGAATGGATTATAAAATAGTTGATAGCCTTTTTTTATCACTCCTGAGCTCAGATGAGTTTTTTCATAATGGTGAACTGACAAAACATGATTGATATACAAGAGAAAGCTGTTTCTGTAACTCGGGTGCATGTTGGATATAACATGATCAAAATAAAGCAAATAAATACATTCAGAGAAGTAAATGATAAACATAGGTATAAAAAGGGCACATTAATAGAAAAGATTGCACACAACGGTGTGACACCATCCAAACTCTCTAGCCCGAACCCCTTAATTTCAGTTGAACCAAAAGTTCCTATAACACAATTTTTCCATAATTTAGTGTTTTCCAGGAACACAACTATTGTGTTATAGGAGAAACAGCTGTAGTAGTCTTGTTTTGTTGTGGAGAAGACACTGGGTTCAGATGATTGCCCCATTTGATTTGCTATTCATAACCTTGGTACATACTTGAGTTGGGCTGGTACTGTCTTGGCCTGCAGGAGGTGCTGCTGCTGTGGTAGTAATAGCAGCAGTAGTTGTAGTTGTTGTTGATTTTGATGTAGTGGCTTTACTAGTTGTAGTTGTAGCTTTAGCAGTTGTAGTTGCTGGTTGTGACTCTGATGTTGATTGGTTCTTTGAAGGCTGAAATAGAAGTTCAAGCTTTTTATTAAAAATTTTCTTGGTGATTTTGTTTGATTTAGACCATGGAACGATGTAGTATTTGTATCAATACTGGGTTTTTATGAATTGTATGCAGTATGCATATATATAAACTATATAGTTTAAATGATACATATGTTGACAGTATAAATCCACTCTTTGAAATACTGCACAAAGCAACAGAATAATAGATAATAGCAAAAAATATGTGTATAAAGTAATAGGATTTGATATATAAAGTAGATCAGATCCCTTCAGTGCACAGTAGCTTGCAATACACAGGATGAAACACAACACATGAGTAACCACTTAATCACAGTGTGATACAAGCTTATAAGTAACCGTATGCAACTGAATTAGGTACTGTGTTATATTTAAAATTAAAAATTTAGTTTACGGACAAGCAAGATACAAATATGACAATAGACTAGAGATAAAGGAATAACATGACAAAAATAGAATAAAAAGTGAAACAAAACAAATGACCTTTTGGATATAGTAATCTTAACAACATGTAAACATTAAGTAGAGTGGTAGTAAATAATAACACAAAGAAACTAAAATTTTAATACTACGTTATTAATATAACATGATAAATTTAGCATGGAGATGAATAATATGCAATCATGCATTCCAACAAAACTGTATACACTTGAAAAGACACTTAGTGCCAAATACATTTCGACTTCAAGAGGTCATCATCAGTGGCAAACAAATTAATGAATTTGTTTGCCACTGATTATTTGATATAATTACATTGCTTAACAACTGACTAAAAATATATCAAACAATCATATTTGAAATTGATGACTTTTCCACTCAAGAAATTTAATAACAACAGTAATAAGCATAAAATAATATTTATTTTTATAAATTCATGCGCAGAATAAATTGAGATGTGGGTATGCTTCTGAAAGTATGAGCAGAACAAAGTCAGATACAGAGCCTCAGAAAGTCAAACCTCCTGAAGAGGATCCTTCATTGGCCTTCTTGTCTTTTGTTGAAACCATCTACAACTGCATAAGTAGAATGCTATCTAAATAAAACATCAGATGGTAGGCATCATGCCAAAGAAAATCTCCAGTTTCCTTCAGCTTGTTACAGATGACTTAACTCTTAAAACACCAGTCATTTGCAGCATCCCCTGCTTGTGAGACAAGTTTTACATCGGAAAAACTGGCTGTTTTGTTGGAAATAGGGTGATGGAGTACCATCCCCATATCCATCTTTACCATGCGGATAAGTAGGCTGTGGTTGACACAACACCTGCATTCTCCCCTGTATGACATGAGTATCCTGGCCAATAAATCCCAATATATGGACAGGACCATCAAAGAAGTGACACATCAAGCTGCAGCTTGTATCACCAGAGAGGATGGGTTCTCCCTGAGCAGGTCATGGAAGCCCCTTATTCACACCCTGCAAGAATGGTTGAAAGTTCTCTCCAAGCACAAGACTTCTTCTTGATCCAACCTTCCTCTTTGGCCCCTTAAAACAGACAACAGTCTCCCTGGTCTGATACATCTAACCCTATGTAAACCATCCATTTCCTGACACTCCTGTTTGCAAGCCTGAAGATGGATGTTCCTCTGGAATGTTGGCATAAGACAAAACACTGCACATCACTACACAAAGACCATAATATATATTCACATCGCCATGAAAATCTCAAATCCTACAAAATTTTTGAGGTTTGATTTGGTCTTCATGTATTGAGATGCATACAAATGTTTTATCACATGTTTATAATTATTACTTTCTTCTTTACCTTGGAAATGTTTTGGTGTTTAATGTATGGTGATACTTACAGGAACATCACCAAATAGTACATCATTTATTGCTTTGAGCAGAGGGTACTTGACACCATGACACTTTCCTAAGAAGTCATCTGTTTCCACACTCCATATCATGGCTCCTCCTAGATCATGTTGTACAACATACTCCGCCTAAAATTAAACACACAGGAATTGAAGGATTTCTAGAAAGAAACAATGAATATTCAGTATTACAACAGTTAATAACTTGCTTTTGTATCTGATGTTCAATTTAATCTGAAACTGGAAGCAGTGGACCCATCGGTATGGACTCTTTTGTAATTAGCTCCACATATTGTGTTTATACACAGTTGTAGTAAGGGAAGTGTGAGATAACTGGCCTTCAGATGGTATGTTAGATAGTTATAATGCACTACCATGGCACAGTTACGCAATCATTAAGTCAGTGTTATCTTTCAAGAATACAGAACTTTATTACAAGTCTAGTTATATTTCATAACTTAATATTATCATAAGTAATTCTTGTACAGTTTTATGCCAGGTGCCATGATCCAAGATACTTGGGTGTCTCACTTTTGAAAAGTTTCAACAGGGTTTAGGATCTGTAAAATCTTAAGTCAGTCAATGATTTTAGAATCCATTGTGGCAGTGTTTGTTTTATTGGCTGCTGAAGAAACTTTTTCTTGCCCCTTGCTGTTCTGATGTATTTAGCTAACAAATAATGTTGACCATTACAGGTTATCTCATCTATTCCTATCCATCATTAGACCATGATACTTATGTATGTACAGAAAATTTTAATATTTATTTAAAGAAAGTTTATATTCCATAGTGGGACTTCGGAAGCTCATGAGTATTCTTTACCATACAGATACATGTTCACTGTTTTCCTGAGAGGAAGGTTTGTAATGATAAAATTAGTTTGTATGCAAGATTTACATAACCTTAGATTTAATTGCTGAGTAGGCCTTTTGAGATTGGAATCAAGCAAATCTTCTAACAGCTCTTGGACTGATTTTGTAAGGGTATGTGATAATTAGTGATTCATTACACCATAGTTATATTGAACAATATACTTTATATGAGGTATATTTAATATACTTGTCATTTTGGAATTGTCTCTACTCCCGTATTTTAAGTTATTGTCACGATACTGACACATTCTTTTATTTTTGTATAAAGGGCAGTGACTGGACTCAAAGTTTGAACATTTGAATACTATATAATAAAACATACCTGTGAGTAAATGACAACCAGTCACCTGAAGACAGGAGTAAAGTTTCTGAAGATACTAAATATACCTCATGCAGTTTAAAATAAATTTTTTAATTGCATATAGTTTGTTTAAATGTTGCAAGTTTCTTTCATGATGCTTTAATTCTTATGTGAATGGCTTTCTTACCTTATGTGTTGTAGATCTGATATCATCATATCCAACCCACTGGTTTCCATTACAGGCATATGGCACCTTCTGTTGATCATCCCATTTCACATTCCATGTGCTTACTCTTTCACAGATCTGTAAAAATGGTAAAGTATATAATATTAAAGCTGCTGCAAAGTGTTGTCATGTAATCCATAATGATTCTGTGTATGTTTCATTCATATTAAAAATTACTGTGAACTGATTGATTCTGCACGCATTAATAGTTCTGAGTCTGCTTTTTACCCCCAAATAATGATGGTAGCTTGAAAGTTGCTCAGGAAGATATTTGGACATAGGAGGGATGAAATAAGTGGGGAATTTAGAATCTTGCATAATGAGGAGCTGTATGAATTGTATGGGTCACCTAGCATAGTGAGGATAGTGAAATCTAGGAGGCTGCAATGGACTGGACATGTAGCTCACATGAGGGAGGCAAGGGGTGCATACAGAATTTTGGTAGGGAATCCTATAAAACGCCCACTGGGCAGACCAAGAAGGAGAAGGGAGGATAACATCAAGATGAATCTTAGGGAGGTGGGCTGTGAGGATGGCAAATGGATTTAGCTCAGAATCATGGTCAGTGGCTGGCTTTGGTGTTAAACCTGCAGGTTCTGCTACCAGGAAGTTTGCTTGGGAATTGCTACTACCTTATTTTAACTGATGTAGTATTTAACATGCAATTCGTTTTTGAGTTGCCAATTTTTTCAGTAATTTTTCGTATGTGCGATTCTTTATTAGGTTATGTAATAATATTGTTTCAACTGCAAAAATTATATAACATTGAACGAGATGGAAAGTTTATCAAGAATGGTACGTAAGGATTTGAAAGGTAGTAGTTATGGCCTATTTTAATCTATTTTAGTATTAACTGAGGAAAACCATTTGACACATGAAACCCACATCCTGGCCAGTATTTGGAGCACTAGAATATACAGAATGTCCATAGCTTCACTACGTGCTCTTGGGATCATTTTGAGTAGAAAAGTTCAAATAAACGTGGGTCCGATCTGCAACGGTTTGTCAAGAAAATGCTCCGCTTTCACTATGCATCAGCTTCATCTGCGAAATTAGTTCACTGAGCAGCGCACGCAGGCAAGACATTGCAGTCAGTGCTTGACATCTCAGCGCTACTTGCGTTTTTTACATGAATAGATGTCATTGATATTGAAAGATGTTCCTCTGCTAACCAAGCAAGATATGTGGCTGCAGCAAGATGGCACACCTCTTCGTTTTGGCAGGCAGGTGACTGCACTTCTGGCCGAGGTGTTTGGCCAGCGAGGTCACCAGATATTTCGCCTTTGGATTACTTTCTGTGGGGTCACATGAAATCCCTGGTGTATGTCATTAAGTCAAACAGTAGGGCTGAGCTGCTGAATCGAATAATGGACTTCGGTGCGAACATTGAAAATGGTAATGACTCTGTGAAGAGGGCTATTACTTCAGTTACACGGAGGGTACAAATGTGCATCGACAATCAGGGTGGCCATTTCGAGTCACGCAAATAACGTAAGTAATTGAAAATGCAATTAGAGTGTAGTCTTATCATAATAATAATTCAATTCAATTCAATTCTGTATTATTAGTGTTGTATCAACAGCCAGAAGGCTAAATAATATTAATAACACCATGACCTAAAATTTAATGGAAAAAGTGTAAAAATTACAAACGCAATGAAATGCTCATTTTCTTGACAAACCGTTGCAGATCGGACCTTTGTTTATTTTAACTTTTCGACCCAAAATGATCTCAAGAGCACATAGTTAAGCTATGGACATTCTTTATAAGTCTAGTTCATTGCGGGTACATCATCCTGCTCGGTTCCTATTTTGTTCAGATTTCATTGTTAGGCTTGCTGTTTTGTGTTCATAATTTCTTCCATCTTAATGTAAGAAAGAAATAATGTATTTCACTTATACGCATACTACTTGGTTTCATATGATTAGTTTAACTAATTTCATGGCTCAGGATCTTGCCAAAATGTTATAATTGTTCAGCTGGTTAAGTAATTCCCTGCTTTTATGGAACCAAAAGGTTTATTTGTATGTTCACAGAAGCCCACCATTGAACCCTATCCTGAATCAGTTTATTAATTAAAAGATGCCTGTATAAGTGCCTCAAAAATATAATAAAACTTCTGTGTAGGTATGCAACAAGAAATTTAATTTCAGCTTTTATCCAGTTTTGCACCTGTTTAAGCAGCTATTAGTCTCAGTTGATCTCCTGTTTTGTATTATTTCCACCTGTATGAAAATTCCTGCTTATTTTCTACCTCCGTAACATAAATTCAGAAGTTTGGAGCAAAATGGTGTAGTCTTATTTTAGTAGAATTGTGAGTGATTGTTTTGTAACTATGATTTCTGTCTGGAAACCATTATTTTTGTTATTATCACTGACCACATGAAGTGTCAACATGATTTGTGAAAGATGGCTGTCTTCTGGGTTTTAGTGCTGTGTAGTCTGGTAGAAATTTACCAGTGTTTCAGATGTGCTTGCTGTCTCCATCATCAGGGCCTCCATGGAGGCAGCATACACCTCTGTAATTTCAGTAAACTTTTAGCAGACTACGTACTTTCATACTTTCTGCTGTGATAACATTAAATCTCTTGAAGATTTCTGTCTTCTGGGTTCTTGCGCAACAACCCAGAAGACAGAAATCTTCATACTCACCGCTGTGAAAACCTCAAATCTTACATTAAATCTCTTCATGATTTTTGAAGGTTTTTATGTCCCCTTAATATGGACAGAGATAGGCACATATATTGAACTACTATAAATACAATGTTCAGCACAAAATTTAAGAATGCTAGTGCGTGTGTGCGTGTGCATATACATATATGTGTTGAAGGGAATTTGCTTCTTAATGGCTGTCTCCTGGGTTGTAGCGCCATGTAGTCTGATAGAACCTCTGAAACGGTAAATTTCTACCAGCTTACATGGCACCACACCCCAGAAGACAGTCATCTTTTTACTTACTGCTGTGAGAACCTCAAATCCTACTTTTATTGCTTCTTAGTTGATTTAATGACCTTTCTCAACCATATAGGTTATGTAGTGTTTGGTGGGATATGCTTGTGAACAAGTACTTCAGGATATGGAATAATACATGATGATCTTCTGGTTTTGGCACTGTGTATACACATCAGTAGATATCAGCATTTCATAGAAACATACTGTCTCCTTGACAAGTGTGCATGGAACCAAAACCCATAAAAATAAAATCATAATCCTCTCTGCCATGAAAACCTTTTATGTCACACAGCTGTAGCCTATTTTAGCGTACTATCCCATCATTTACCTGAGAGGACTGGTAGACCTCTGGGCCAAAAATCAAACCTAGGACATCCATTAAAAAGCAAGACTGCCAGCCACTCACCTGTCTTGTTTAATCAATCAGAAGGCTTCTGTTGTGTTTGGACACCTTATCATCACAGATAACCAGTTCATTTATAATTTTATAACTATGAGCAAAGTAATTTGTGTAACATACCTCATTATATCCAAGAGCACCTGCCTCTCTTGTGTATGGTCCAGCACTTCCTGCTCCAATTGTTGGGGCCCCAATGCTGCACTGGGACGCACTACTTAAGGTAAAAGAACGTCCATACGTGCCAATGCCCAGTATAATCTTCTCACGTGGAGCCCCTTGCGTGATCCAGTATTGTATGGCAGCATCCTAACCAAAGAAATATTACCACATTTTACATCGTCATCATCAAAGAATATTTAGTAATATTTGTGTCTAAATGATAAATAACAACATACAGAAGAACATGTATAAAATTATATCAAAAAGGAAACTGTATTACTGTTTTTGTGAAGGGGGCAGATTCTGACTGTAACTGCAACCATTAACCAGTTCATTGTGAAGCCTATATATGATGCATGAATATGAGTGAATATGGGACTGTTGGAAAGATAATGACAGGAAAACTGAAGGACTATGAGAGAAACCTGTCCCAGTTCCATTTTGTCAACCAGAAATCCTACATGAACTGCCGTGGGTGTATATCCAGGCCTCATGATGAGAAGCCAGTGACAAACCTCCTGACCTATGGCGCAGCCAGGAAATTGCAGGAACTTGAGACATGATGGAAGGAAAATACGAGATACTTTGTTTCATGTACAGTTATGAGTGAAGTTAATTTCCCTGTGTTTGAAATGTTTCAGAATTTAATATGATAATCATAGCTGTCAAAATTCATCATCTATATGTAATGAATGCCGTGTTTCTCTGATTTTTGCACAAGACTATATCCATTAAATATTTGGTGTAATTAGAGTTATACTAAGAACTAAGAGTCACTTGCATAATAAAATGTCTTTACTGGTATAAGCAGTGAATGACTTTAGATCTGTAATCACTACTTACCACAGTGAGACCATCATTGGGACCACCATACAATGGGGCACTGTGCCCAGTTACAGGATCCCACGATCCATGCAGATCATAGGTCATAACATTAATAAAATCCAGGTACCTGAAGAGATAAGTCACAGTAAAAATTTTTGTTCTGTGGCAAGTGCTTGATTTTGTCTCCATCTTAGATTAAAATGATTAAATCAAGGAGTATGAGATGGACAAGACTTGTGGCATGACACGAAAAACACATAAAAAAATTTCATTGGAAAATTCAAAGTGAAGAAACCACTTTGGAGATGTTGATGAGTAGATAATATTAAAATGCATGTTTGATAAATGGGATGTGATGGTGGTGTTAGATAATAAGAGCATGGCCTCATTTCACTATTCTATATTCATTATTTAACAGTTTTATTTCAACTGCAGAGGTTACATGATGAGTAGGTGAGAATTTTGGAACGAGGCAGTTGTGACGAGTTTCAAGGTACTATGAGAGCATTAACATGGAGAAAGTTATAGACTCTATGAGGCTTCCTTCCCCCCCCAATTTCCATTAGGATAGCTTGTAACCTGACCAAGATTTGAACTGGTTATCTTTCAAATACAGGTCTTTGTTGGGTTTAATTCATACCTGATAGTATTATCATCTGCATAGGAATATGATAAATATGTCAATGTTGAGGTAATTTTATGTTCAGCACAAAATTGAAGAATGCTAGTGTGTGTGTGCATATGCATATATGTGTTGAAGGGAATTTGCTTCTTAATGGCTGTCTTCTGGGTTGTAGCGCCATGTAGTCTGATAGAACCTCTGAAACGGTAAATTTCTACCAGCTTACATGGCACCACACCCCAGAAGACAGTCATCTTTTTACTTACTGCTGTGAGAACCTCAAATCCTACTTTTATTGCTTCTTAGTTGATTTAATGACCTTTCTCAACCATATAGGTTATGTAGTGTTTGGTGGGATATGCTTGTGAACAAGTACTTCAGGATATGGAATAATACATGATGATCTTCTGGTTTTGGCACTGTGTATACACATCAGTAGATATCAGCATTTCATAGAAACATACTGTCTCCTTGACAAGTGTGCATGGAACCAAAACCCATAAAAATAAAATCATAATCCTCTCTGCCATGAAAACCTTTTATGTCACACAGCTGTAGCCTATTTTAGCGTACTATCCCATCATTTACCTGAGAGGACTGGTAGACCTCTGGGCCAAAAATCAAACCTAGGACATCCATTAAAAAGCAAGACTGCCAGCCACTCACCTGTCTTGTTTAATCAATCAGAAGGCTTCTGTTGTGTTTGGACACCTTATCATCACAGATAACCAGTTCATTTATAATTTTATAACTATGAGCAAAGTAATTTGTGTAACATACCTCATTATATCCAAGAGCACCTGCCTCTCTTGTGTATGGTCCAGCACTTCCTGCTCCAATTGTTGGGGCCCCAATGCTGCACTGGGACGCACTACTTAAGGTAAAAGAACGTCCATACGTGCCAATGCCCAGTATAATCTTCTCACGTGGAGCCCCTTGCGTGATCCAGTATTGTATGGCAGCATCCTAACCAAAGAAATATTACCACATTTTACATCGTCATCATCAAAGAATATTTAGTAATATTTGTGTCTAAATGATAAATAACAACATACAGAAGAACATGTATAAAATTATATCAAAAAGGAAACTGTATTACTGTTTTTGTGAAGGGGGCAGATTCTGACTGTAACTGCAACCATTAACCAGTTCATTGTGAAGCCTATATATGATGCATGAATATGAGTGAATATGGGACTGTTGGAAAGATAATGACAGGAAAACTGAAGGACTATGAGAGAAACCTGTCCCAGTTCCATTTTGTCAACCAGAAATCCTACATGAACTGCCGTGGGTGTATATCCAGGCCTCATGATGAGAAGCCAGTGACAAACCTCCTGACCTATGGCGCAGCCAGGAAATTGCAGGAACTTGAGACATGATGGAAGGAAAATACGAGATACTTTGTTTCATGTACAGTTATGAGTGAAGTTAATTTCCCTGTGTTTGAAATGTTTCAGAATTTAATATGATAATCATAGCTGTCAAAATTCATCATCTATATGTAATGAATGCCGTGTTTCTCTGATT
Organism: Zootermopsis nevadensis; assembly: GCF_000696155.1. The sequence goes on from NW_019059894.1 coordinate 1,073,264, forward strand.
TTTGCACAAGACTATATCCATTAAATATTTGGTGTAATTAGAGTTATACTAAGAACTAAGAGTCACTTGCATAATAAAATGTCTTTACTGGTATAAGCAGTGAATGACTTTAGATCTGTAATCACTACTTACCACAGTGAGACCATCATTGGGACCACCATACAATGGGGCACTGTGCCCAGTTACAGGATCCCACGATCCATGCAGATCATAGGTCATAACATTAATAAAATCCAGGTACCTGAAGAGATAAGTCACAGTAAAAATTTTTGTTCTGTGGCAAGTGCTTGATTTTGTCTCCATCTTAGATTAAAATGATTAAATCAAGGAGTATGAGATGGACAAGACTTGTGGCATGACACGAAAAACACATAAAAAAATTTCATTGGAAAATTCAAAGTGAAGAAACCACTTTGGAGATGTTGATGAGTAGATAATATTAAAATGCATGTTTGATAAATGGGATGTGATGGTGGTGTTAGATAATAAGAGCATGGCCTCATTTCACTATTCTATATTCATTATTTAACAGTTTTATTTCAACTGCAGAGGTTACATGATGAGTAGGTGAGAATTTTGGAACGAGGCAGTTGTGACGAGTTTCAAGGTACTATGAGAGCATTAACATGGAGAAAGTTATAGACTCTATGAGGCTTCCTTCCCCCCCCAATTTCCATTAGGATAGCTTGTAACCTGACCAAGATTTGAACTGGTTATCTTTCAAATACAGGTCTTTGTTGGGTTTAATTCATACCTGATAGTATTATCATCTGCATAGGAATATGATAAATATGTCAATGTTGAGGTAATTTTTTAACTCATCATTAAAGAAACCAAAGTTGACCCATTTTTGTGCATCTGATAAAAAATGTTCCTTTTTGTTAACGAAATTATAAAACAGCAAAACAATGCAGTGGAATTTAGATTTATGGAGAAATTGTGACTTACTTTCCCACTTCAAGAATGTTGTACGATAAACTTGCACTGGACTCTGCGGACGCTACAGCTGCAGACAGTAGTAATCCATGTTCATCAAATTTTACACGAAGTTCCTTAAGTAGAAGTATAAAGGCAGCCTGAAAGAAATTAATTGTGTTTACTGCCGAAGTGGGCAAACATAGTCTATTAGTCAGCAGTGCCATTGCCCATAAACTTCACACAAGGAAAGAAATTAGTTTTGTGTGATGATTGAAGCAGCTTTGTGGATCTTATTTGTTTGTTCCATGAAGTCATAGAGGTTTTGTCTAGAAATAGGATTTATTATCTTTTGATTTTTAAATAGTCATTTATTTTATTGGTATAAAATGTGAATGTAGTTACAGTAATGTAACCCCTTGAGTACTGATGCTTTAAATTGGCTTGTAGCTTTCTCCTGCTGGATTCCCTTGACATCTGCCATTCAGTTTGTATTCATAGATCAGCTTTCAGAGTTTGTATTTTAGGAATTCTTTCCAAATGTGTTTGCCTTTCCTTTTGATACATTTTATGGCTGTGTTGATATCTGTTATTCTCACAAAAGTAAAATCTGTTAATATAATAAGAGTCTAACTGAAGACAAGAGTAAATCCAGCTGCTGAAACATAATACATGTGTGTACATACCTCAAACAATGAACTGTATTCAGTGTGCAGTGAGATCTACATACTACTATGCAGTGGATTCTTTTCTGTTAACATCCGAAAACAAATATACAAATTTAACATTATTTTAATAGGAGTGAACATACCTTGTCAGTTGCTGCCCCTCCTCGTTGAGCAGGATATTCCCAATCCAAGTCAAATCCATCAAATTCATATTGTTTAACAAAGTCAACAATATTTTTTACGAACGCAGCCCTTCGAGTAGCATCGTTCACCACCTGGAAATAAGTGTCACAGAGTGCAGAAATGTTGGTTTATACAAACAGTTTAATCAGTTGTTGTCCTCCATGGCAGTTACAACATACGTATCTTTTAAATGTGGAATGTTTCCAATTTTTGCCTCTGTTTCACAAGTGGTCTTTTCCCTTGAGATTTTGTGACCATAATTTTTATATAATACTAATCTTAACTGGCCATGCTATTGCTTAGGAACTGACTTCTTAATATGGAGCTCTTGATTCAGTCCCAAGGTAGTCTGTGTGAGCTTTTTGGTGGATGAAGTGGCATTGGATCAGGCTTTTTCTTGAGTGTTTTGATTTTTTTGCCACCAATGCTTCAAATTCATTTATCACCCTGACCAGTCCAGCCATTATCACAAAATTTGTGTTTGGCTGAGGCTTCCTTCATTTCTGACCTGGCACTTAGAACAATGTCTGTTATTGTTCACGTGTATGTGTAACAACCTCTGCACAAGTGAATTTTATAAGATATATTGCAGTCATACGCTCATTATCATCATGTCAGATGCTAAATGCTTTGGAAACTACTTACTGATGAGTAAGTGGAGGATCCTTCATTCCAGCCACCAATTGCAACTGAAGTCTTCAGTGAAGGATTCCTTTTCTTCAGATCATTAAAACGTCTAAAGCCACCTAAAACAAAAACAAAATAATGTTGCGAAGTTACCATTAGCAGATTGAATCTGGAAATGGTTTGTGCTCACTGTCATGAGAACCTCATATCCAGCTTGAGAAATTCTTGCTGCCATTCATTTCAAATTATTTTATCTTTCTGTATTCTAACCTTAAAGACTAAATGTATAGAATTGTGTAATTTTATTTCTTGTGTGGGTTTTCAACTGTCTCACATTATGGGAGACCGATGGTGTTTGGTAACAAAGTTCTGAGGGAGGTATTTCATCATCATCATCAGTGGCTCTACAACCCGGAGTGGGTCTTGACTGCCTCTACTGAGGTTTCCTAGTTTTGAAGTGTACGTTTGTGAGTAGTGAGTGACCATCCCACTGACTCTGCACAATTTGTACTCAATCCTGATTTGACTGCCAGAGCCATCTAGCAGTGAATCAGGAGACTTTTGGGTGAGAAATGGCCGCTGAATTTTTACTTCCCCTCAAAGGAAGTTGTGCTACGAATTTTTTTCACCCTTAAAAATCTATCGACCTAGGCCAGGATTGAACCCGCAAACCTTGGGTCCAGTGGTGAGCACGCTAACCACTAGTCACCAAGGGTGACGAGGAAGATATTTAAACCTGTGAAAGGTGATCTTATATAACAGATTGATACATTGATAAAATCAAGAAGGATGAGATGAGTCAGACATATTTGCATACACCAAAGAAAGGAAAAGCACATAAAATTTTGGTGAGAATACTTCAATGGAAGAGAGAATTTGAGAGACCTCAGCATAGATGAGTTGATAACATTACAACAAATTTTGGGTAAACGAAGTATAAAGGTGTGTGCTTGATTCAGTTGCATGCCCTACCTATCTTCTTTTTATGGAGCTTATCATCCCAGTAACAGGTGAAGGGCACAGATTAAAGAGCTTCTTTTTTGTAATTTACTTTGTTCTCATGTTAATTCTCTGTTGTTATTCATTTATTGTGGTTAATCTAATAGTCTAGCTTGTGATGCCATTGGAGTTCTACAAAATATGGGTTAGGAATATACATATTTAAAGGTTGTTTTAAGTAGTAATTTTGCAGCCATTACATCAGGAACATCCATCTTCTACAGTTCTGACATTCATATCTATGCATAGCTAGAAATAGAACTTGTAAAACTTGTATTAAAAATACACCAGCACATTTACAGTGCTTGGAAGTGGATTAGTCTGTTTATCATCATGCAGGTTCAGTAGGATTGTTCAAATAATTCTGCCAGCCACACATTCTTTGCATGGTTAGAATTTCTGACTATATCAGTCATGTGGTTGTCTACTTACCCTTATCTATTTCATTCCAACTATCCAGAATCCGGATGCCTCCGTTATATTCAATGCCTACAAAGGTGTAGATGACATGAGTGCAGAGGTTAGGGTCGATATATTCAATCTCAAACTTGCCATCTCCTGGTCGATATACTGACCAGCTCCCGTGGTAACAAACCACCTTTCCTGCAATAGTGTGTAACATTGTACAGTAATTAATGTAAGCATACATTATTAATGTAGTAGATATATAGTGAATATAGTAAGTGTTTAGTAGAATTAATATAATGTGTAATGGTATATATAATTTCAAGCTGGACTCATGTAACATACTAAATCATGGTACTAGTTTATCCTTTTGCCACCTCAAATGTATTTCCCCTGTTTACTTCTTTTGTGATATAAATAATAGCACAAAAATGCTCATTCCTGCCTTCAAGAATCTTACTTCATTTTTTAACACAGAATTATTGACCAGTTACATTGAAATATACAAGGAGGAGCACAAGTCAGTGAACCCTTTGAAGAGTATACTGTGTTACTGTTAAAAACAATATTATCTGTTTTAGTCATGAAATTGGAGTAACAATTTTATGTTAAGAATTTACTGTGTCATTATTTTCTTACAGTTTTGTCAAAATGTCCTGCTGACTAGGATATTTGAGATATAGCTACATCTATCTTATATGTTATCCTTAATTGTACCACAGGGGAAAAAATCCATTGGGAAAGGACATAAAGATGCTTACTTTTGGCTGTAATGGGGACAGCAAGGTTAAAAAGTGTGATAGCAGCTCCAAGAATTAGCAGCCAAGTCTTCATTGTGTCAACCTGCAAGATAATTGGCAGACTGTAACAGTGTTTCTATTGTTTTGTGTGCATGTAATGTCTCTTCCCCTAATATTATCAGGTTGATTAAGTCAAGAAGAATGAGATGGGCAGGGCATGTGGCACTCATGGATGGGGCAAGAGGTGTGCACCGGGTATTGGTCGGGAAGCTTGAAGGGAAGAAATCGCTGGGGAGACCTAGACGTAGATGGGAGGATAACGTCAGGCGGGATCTATGGGAGATAGGAGTTGAAGGAGACTGAATTTTGTTGGCCCAAGACAGAATCTGGTGGAGGGCTTTGGTTAATTCGGTGATGAACCTTTGGGTTCCATAAGCCATCTAGTTAGTAGTCAGTGGCAGTTTCTTCTTAGGCAGTTTTCTGCACATCATTGTGCCGAGTCACATTAACCCTAGTTCTGTCCCAAACATGTTTCTCTTTGTAATTAACTTTTAAAATAATACAAAACTTCAAAATATTTTGGTGAAGATGCAGTAACAATGAATACTTGTTAATAAAATAATCAGGTAACCAGGTTCAGTTTCTGGAAGAGACAGAATTTTTCTTTGTCACCATGCCTATACTAGTCCTGGAGCTGACCATGTCTGCTGCAGAGTGAGAGCCCGGTTCTGTTCCCATGGGAGTACAGTGGGTGGAGCATGGAACTGACCACTCACCTCCATCTAATTTTGATGTTAAAAATTCATGGAGCCTTACCACCACTCGCCATGTGCCTTCATGATATGATCCAAACAATAAACTTTAAATTTATTTGTATCCAACAGAAATTTTATACATATATCATATGTGAGACATGCAATAAAACTTTTATAATTTATGTACATTGAATATTTTAGAGCTGCACAAATATAAGCATATATGCCATGTAGAATGCACATTTCAAAGTCTCTGTTAATGAAAATTTAAAAGAAACTGTTGTAGTAGAAAACAGCTTACCTGGGTAGATGTGTTTCATGAAACTTCTCGGTTGGATTTACAGTGAACGTTTTTATGCAGCTTCTTTAAATACCCTTCGTGATAACAAGGCTTAACATGTGACTGTTTACTAATGTACCTGCTGTAAACATAGATAATGGAAGATAACTTGAAACAATAAGACATTTTTACTATGGTTTATGACTCTAATTTTTTAACACTTCCAGCTAGGTAAAGGGTATAGTTGTCCTTGTGCTTACTTACGGACTGCGTTATGAATCTGTATGGGGAAGTAGAGATATCCGTGGCGTAACAGCTCCAGAGAGCCAAAGCCGTCTAGCTTTACTGCTGGCCTCACTTTCACATGCCTAAGCAGAGGTGAACGATCATCCAACCAGATATAGGGTGATGTGTGGTCAGCACGACGAACCCCCAGCCATTGCTAGCTTTCCTGACCGAATTACGCTACTCATTGTAGCTCCCCAATTTCCTCACGATGCTGGGTTGGCACCGGTCCCATACACCAGTCGAAAATCTCATGAGAAAATTTCTTCTCCCCCGAGACTCGAACCAGCACGCATTCCGTATCGTCGGTCCGAAGCATGATGCCTCAGACCGTGCGGCTATGGCGCAGGACATGTATTCTTGGCCTCAGCAAGTGGTCAGATTCACATTCTATGTGCTTTATCCTCGGATCTCATTGGATAGGAGCTTGGTTAGACGCTCGACATTGATGTGGTTGTGAAATTGAACACTGCATCCTCTGTCAAGGATCAGACACCAGTAACCCAGTCTGCAGACAGTCTCCGCACTGATTGAACATGGTACATTCTGTCTGAAAATGTTTGAATATGCAGATTTACTATTTGTATATACCTAGTTGCATTCTAGACTTTCACATTAGATAAATATGAGTGGCCATTGTGCTTTGGCCAACATCACTTCTGGGAAAGAAGTCTCAATGTGTATTGCATAAGAGGCTGAGTGAGATGCAGGCAATGTTGCTGTGCTAGTGAAGAGAACTTCAAACTGATGTTAAAAAAATGTCCAAAATATTATCCCAAATCATAAATCTAGAAGGTTGTGTTTTTGGAATAAATGGAAATGGGCCTCCCTTTACATGTTCTTTGCACAAAGTACATGAAAGGAATGCAGAATGAGGCAGTCATATCCATCCATCATTCCATTTGCATATTTCATACTGTGAATTACCCAAGCAGATGTTGATCAAATTTAGCATGGACAGTCTACATTAGCAGTTGTGAGGCAAATTTGATGGTTATTTGAATGAATCCAATATAATTCTTACATTACAATAAGCTCGAGTAATACTTTATTCTCAAAAATATCATCATACAAATGAGTAATAGGGGACATAATTCTCACAACTTTTATTTGAAACATTTTTTTGTGTGTTTGTGTGTACAATAAGCTCTCATTATCTGTTGACTTTGAATTTGTCATTTCCCATATCCCTTAGTTACTCTTTAACACCATTATTTTCTGAATCTGTTGATTTTTAATTGCATGTTTAAGCGTGAAATTAAATTTAGGATTATTATAAATGTGAAAGCTGATCTTTGCTGCTGCAAGAAGTCCTCGTAGAAATGAAGAAGGCTAGAATCCAAGTCCAGTTTATTTTTTCAAGAGGACACATAATTCACAGCCCTCAACTTCTGCACTTAAGTTTCTTATTATATTACATATTTTCTTAAAATTTATATGTGTGTGTGTAAAATATCCATTATTTAATAAATCATTATTAAACTATTGTAAATTTGTATGTATCTTTACATGTATGTGTAAAATATGCATCTATTTAATAAATCATTATTTAAGTAATGTAAATTTTTAGATAGGATATGAGGTTTTCATGGTGGTGATTCCAATGATGGCTGTCTTCTGGGTTGTTGTGATGTGTAGTCTGGTAGAAGTTTACCAACGTTTCAGAGGTCCATGCTGCCTCCATCATCAGGGTGATGAGTAAGCTGCGTGCCTGGAAACAGTTTGAGTTATAGGAGACTGACAGTCATGGAAGAGCCTTGGCCCAGCAAGTGGCGACCGGAGTCAGAATTGAGCAAGGGCCTGGGAACCAATAGTAGCAGGGGGGGTGCCACAGCCTGGCTAGCAGAAAGGGGGTAAGAACATGAGGGAGAGGGGTCCGAGATAGAGGCTGTTATAAGGGCCCTTTGGGGTCTGGCAGGTGGATCACTGGACATATGGGAAGTGGATTGATGTGATGAGGAACAAGGAGAGTGGAAATAAGGACTGACTGGGGCCAGATGAGGGAGGGGCTTCCATTACCGACTTAGGTAAATGTTATGAAGATTTCTGTCTTCTGGGTTGTTGCGCTGTATAGTCTGGTAGATGTTTACCAACGTTTCAGAGGTCATACTGCCTCCATCATCAGGACGATTCATCTACCAGACTACACAGCGCAACAACCCAGAAGACAGAAATCTTCATACACACCGCTGTGAAAATCTCAAATCATACATAAATTTTTATGCTTATTTATCTCAATACAAATTAGTTTCATGTTCAATTATATGATTTCCCATGAACAAATTGTCATTTCAACACAGGATTCAATACTTTTGTTTTCTTATGTGTTGCATTTTTAATGAACCATTGAATAATGGATGTTGAGTTTTACTTTATGTAACAAAATACAAAGGAAAATAATTTAACTGTATACTGCAATATTTGTAGTGTGATTAGCTTTGCAGTGATAGATTTATATTTGCAATAAAACAACATCAAGGTTGGTGAGATATGTAAAATCTCAAAGGAAGTTTCTTGAAAGTGAGTACTCTACTGAGTATACCTTTCTGCTTTGGTGTAATGGGTATGGTTGCCCATCCACACATTTCATTTCTTAAATTACTTGACAGATTTTGGTTAAATTTGATATTGGGGTCTACACTGAAGTTTGATTTTTCAGGGTCTCATGGTGAAGAGTATTAAAATGGCTGTTTTCTGAGATGTTTCACCCAGATGATGGAAGCAGTAAGCACCTCTAAGACATCAGCTAGTTTTTACAGAAATATGTGGTGCCATATCTCATAATACAGTTATCTTCGTATACTAATTAGATGGGAAAATTTAAGTTTTGTTTGTGTAGGTCCACTATAATCCTTACTTTATTTAAATCAACCATAGTGTTCTAAAAAATTCTTACTATACAGAAATTTATATATATCATAAAACATAGAGCTTATTAATATTTACAGCTATTATTTTAAACTTTTATTTTTTAGTATCGTGAATATTTGATATTGTCAGTAAAATTAATGTAGAAATCTGCAGTGTTCTTTGTGACAATAATATTGTCTGTGTAATAAATGAACATGTTTACACTCTTCTTTAATTCAGCATTCATATAAAATTTAAAATTTGGGTGAATTTGCTTTTCTCATAAAAAGTGTTAGAACACCAGTATGCTGCACATTAACTTTGAATTGTCTTGAAAACTGTGCTGTTCAGTCATCGTAGTCTAGCACTCAAAATGGTGCAAGATTTGTGACACGGTTATACCACATATAATTTGTGCTGGAGGAGCTGCCTATGTGGCTAGTTTAATGATCGTAAGCTATTTCCTAGATGTTGTTCTCCACTCAAGTGAATACTACACAACTCATGGCCATTGCTCATGTCACACCACACTAGCTGTAAATTTTGTGTAATTTTATGCTGTTTGTCATCAGAGACTTGAATTTCAAGGAGTGCAGGAGAATTTCCAAGGGGTAACATTGTATGTAGGTAAACAAAAGATTTGAGTGATGGGGAAGGGCAACGGACCCATTATTATCCATTTCTATCATTCCTGTTTATTACCTCTGTCTCTGTCTTTTTCCCCTTCTTCTTCTCCCAAGATCTCTTTGGTCTTCCTCATACTCTGTGATGTGTAATTTTATAATCCCATGTTATTCTAACAGCATGCCTCAAAGTGATATCTTGGCAAAGGCTTGTAAATGGTACAGATCTTGAATCGGAATAGCTAGTCATGGATGGGAGTGGTCCACTATTAGGTTATTTAAAAGTGCTATTTCATCTGCAGAGATAAAGTAGATGGCTCTGAATGATAAATAGGTAAGGACTTGGAAGGAAGTGGTCATGGTATACTTTAAGTTAGTAGTAATAGCCTGTCTGAAATTCAAACTATTTACCTTCCAAACTTTGATGTGGAACATTATCATCTGTTGGTCCAGATGAGAATTCATACCAGCTACAAGTGAGAAATGAGCCCACAAGCCTCACTGTTCAAATATAATATAGGAAGAAACTAGTCATGTTTTCCACTTCATAGAATTTAACATGTTGATCTAATCAGTGTACAACCCTTGACATTGAAGAATGACTGGATATAGGAACGGACAATCGATGTTCAATTAATACAAGGAATGCACAATACATTGGAATCTATGGACAGCATCCTTGAATATGTGTTTAGAGATTTTTAAAAATGAGGTTAAGTTCACTTCTTCATTATGGGTTTTATTTTAAGAAAGTAATTACTGTACACATTTCTGTGGTAATGCATAATTTCTGCTGGTGAAAAACTAAAGTTACCTGTTGAGAGGTGGCAGGACATGTTTTGTTCACTGGTTTTCTGAAACACCACATAAATCCAAGGATTTTAAATCATACATAACCTAGAAAGTGTCAATCGTTAATGAGAGGATCTCTGATTCTTTTTTTAATATTTTTTGGTTAATTATTGAAACTGTTCAGGACTGATTTGATGGTTGATCTCGTGCCATTGTATGAATCAGTTTGAGTCTGTGAAAACTGTTTAAGTTAGAAGAAATCCCTGATAATGAGGGAGAAACATCTGTCCTACAACGGTGTGTAATAAAAATTACACAACATACTGTTATCTATCATATGACTTATTTTAATTACACACACAGATTAAGCTGCTGTCATGGTAGTGCTGTAGATGTGTATTTGGAAGGCAGCTGGTTCAAATCTTGGCTGGGTAGCCATCTCTCCTTACTAAAGTATTCCATGGTCTTAACCAAGCATTGGAACCAAGCGGTTAGGACTCCTATTTTGTATTTGTTATGTCCAAGGTTGAAGTTTCATCCTAGAGAGCAGCTGCATTGACAGGTTTCTTGTGGTTTCCCTCAATTTCATTCATTAAATTGAGTCAGTACAGCTTCGTTTCCAATTCATGAATCATCCTATTCTTCAAAACTATATAGTTGAAACTACTAACAGTATAAACCATAAAATAAATGATCTTCCTTGGTTTGTCCTGAAAGTTCTGAGGACGTACCTTGAAATATGCCATGACCACCTCCTCATTATTATTGATCATTTTTCCATCTCATTTTGTACTGTATAAACTTTGCAGTAGAAACAGACTAAAAATCAAGAATTTGGTCCAGAATAGGGTCTGGTGGTGGTGGGCTCTTATGAGCACAGTAGTGAAACTTCAGGTTCCATACATAGCAGAAAATTTCCTGACCAGCTAAGCATAATTTCTCAAGAAGTAGTCTGCTCAATGAAGTTAGGTTTTGTTTGTTTGTTTACTTGATACATAAACTGATATATCAGAGTTTAACATTTTTAGTTTTGTGGAATCAAAACCTTTAACCCTCTATGATGAGCAGCCACTGCAGTCTTAAGGTGTGGTATGCTACAGTTGTTGAATACACAAAAGATTATTATAGTTGTAAATATAAACATACAGCCAAGTCTTGTACATCAGTAATTGGCTTATGAGTGCACATATTACCAGAACTATCGGTCATAATTATACTGTAAGATTTATTGGCATTTATCTCTATTTAACATCTAAGCCAGACTCAACCAATAGAGCAGTTATCTTGTAACTTAACAAGATTGGGATAGTTGTAGTTTGATGTAGCAATTACACTAAACGGGGTCCGCAGTGGCCGCGCGGTCTGAGACGTGGGCCTTGTGCCGCTTGGTCGCTGGGACCGTGGTTTCGAATCCCACTCAAGCCGTGGATGGTTGTCCGCATTTTCCTGTGTTGTGCTGTCCTGTATACAGGTAGAGGCCTTGCGACGGGCCGATCCCTCGTCCAAGGAGTCCTACCGAATGTCTATAGATCAAGCCAACGAAAAGCTGGGACCCGCAGTGCTCAGGCCGTGGGTCGTTCCCAGTATCCAGTATTCCACTAAACAACAGTCTATAGTCAGGATATACCAAAAAAGTTACAAATTATTTAAAGTTCTCAAATTAATTAAGGCAAGGTGCTATTAAATGGTTAAAATCCATTATTGGTATTCCATACTGTATTTCTTCCTTTTTTTCAGATTAAAGCATTTCTTTTCAGGAAGGAACATACAGCAGTGATATGTGTATTTCATGCTATAAATTTTTTGCATATTTACGTATCATAAAATTTGGCCTTGTTTTGCATTTAATAGTGACTTGCTAAAAATTATGTAATTTGAAGAGAGAGCATAGATAAAAGCATAGTGAATAAAGAGAAGTGTTATTAGGTTTACTACACTAGCAATTCTGCAAAATCTTCTGCAAATATTAAAACAGATTGTTTTATGTAGTGAACTTCAGATTGTAATATGTGATAACACACGTGTTTACAAGGTTAGCGTTAGTTCTGTTCTTTAATACGCCTTTAAAGCAGCTAGGTTGAAATACCAGGCTGTAGAAGAGGCAGGAACAGGATTTACATGAATTTATATTTCTCTGATATGAGAAACTTTGGCTTCAGTTGGGATAGAATTTGATATATGAAGTTTCTACACAGGCTGTTTCTAAAAGGTTGGGTCAGATGCATACCATGTGTTGAGGGGGTTGAGATGAAAAACAAAGTTCTATGAATGGAGGTATGGAAATTACTTCCGAATGAGTTATGAGTAAATGTATTTATTGGTAATTTTAACAAAGTAATGATAATTAATAGTTATAGCAGTTGGTAAGAGTGATCACAGTCTGCTCGTATACATGCTTCTGCATGTCAAATCAGTGATTTGTAGACTCCTTTTAACACTCGAGGCATTACTCAAGTACCTGTAGGAGAGTTTTGAGTTATTTCCAAAGTTCTTCCTCAGTCTGTACTCTTAACCTCTGTAAACCAAAATTTTTACATGTCCCCATAGAAAGAAATCTATGAGATTTAGGTAAGTGGCCTAGGTGGCCATGTTTGTGGTCCATTATATTCAGTCCACCGTTCAATAAAACTGGTGTTCAAAAAGACCTGGATATCAGCAGAGAAGTGTGGAGGAGCTTGATAATGAAGAAACGACGTTTGTTGGCATGTTTGTAGGTCCAATAGCAAGTTCATTTTGCAGTAAATGCATATACAGTGAACTTGTAAGCCTGTCCTGTATTCTCAGCCCATAAGTGACTATTATCTTCTTCTTCTTCTTCTATGGGTCTCCGGTCCGTATTCGGTCCATGGCCTCCTCAATTCTCCTCTTCCATTCGGTCCTCTGTTATGTCCGTCTGTCCGAGGCTTTGATCGAGGTTTCGAAACATCTTCTTTTTTATGGTGCAAGGTTGTTAGCCTTGCGACCAACCCCCAACCTGGAGGACCAGGGTACCTGTCTTAGTCTCACCTCTTCCCCTCGACCAATCTGGCTAGCTATGCTACCGCCACTGAGGTACTTGAGCCCCACCACCACGACAAGGTGCAGGTACCATTAAGTGGGGAGTGACTATTATGGTCGTTAAAAATTTTGTACGTTTAAACCCAGTCTCATTGGTTACCAACAGTCAGGTGACAGATACATCATTAATGCACTGACATACACTATCATGGTAGGTTCGTTGCGCTGTTCTGCATCCTAGCAGGAGATCACTTTTCAGAAGTGATAATAATTTATTTTTTCATAGTCTGATCTCCCTGAGCACATGGTTTACGTTTGACCCAGCCTTTCTGAAACACCTCTGTATTTTAGACCAGTGGTATTCAACCTGGGGTACGCGAAGACATCTTAGGGGGTACATGAAATTTAAAAAATATTAACTTGACAGTATTGGCAATAGAGATTTTTTCCCATTGTCTAACTTCACTCAACTTAACAGTGGAAATTAAAAAGGATAAATTAAACATTTCCAAAATATTGACCAAGGGCAAAATATGATAATTCCATGCCATGAAGATATGTGTAGGAATAGGAGCGTGGCTCGACACATGGACTGTTTTCCTTTTAAATCTTGCAGATTGTTTGGCTGGCAAATAAACACTTTCTTTCTGGTGAACATTTCTTCCTCAACTGCATGAAGCTCATTCGTTTTTTGACTCCAGTAGACGTACAGCCGTGTACATTCTGATATTATAAGTTGCCCTGTTTGTGAGATTTGCTAATTACCAGAATACATTTCTATTTGTGATTGATTTTTGATGAGTAATTGTGTTCATTATTTGGATGTTGGTGATTGATCATACAGTTCAGTTAGTGAGGTACTCTATTTAGTAATACTCTTGTTTGGCCTGAGATGTTTACTGACGTTGATGGCATGTTCAAAAAATTGACAGTATATCTGAATATGTAAGTTTCAATTAGAATACTGTTTATTTAGTGTGTGTGTTGTTGTTGTTTTTGTTTATTTGTTGTTTTTTTGCATGGGATGTTTGGTGACATTTAATGGAATCATTGTGAAATACTTTGAGGCATGTAAATAATATTTAAAAATGCAGTTTCTACCCAAGAAAAGACAATGTGTCCATTACCCAGTGTGCTGTTTAGGGAAACAATCACTGTTTATTTTTAGAATCATACAAAACTCTTTAATACTCGCAGTGAACAGACCACGTTTTTGTCCTGTGAAGGGATGAGCATTGTAATTGCATTCTTATTTGAGGAACGGACGTTCTAAGATGGATGGCTGCTGGAAATTAGGTGTGGGTAGTGATTGATCTTTAACCATATTATTATCGACTGAGCTACCGCTACCACTATCTCCTTTATCATGGCTAGGTGGTGCCACAATAGCTTGTGATGCAGTGTTGGGAACCAATAGCATAAAGTAGTAATAATGGCTTTCTATAGATGGCAGCATACAGTCACTTGGGCATTTCACAATTTCGTATATTAAATGCATTGTGAGAGTAAAAGAAAATTGACAAGAGAATGTCAGTGAGCAACGTTTAGTTTCGGAGATAAGGCACGTCGAAAATTGAGCATTAACGTTTCGGAAAATATTGCAGTTGCTATCTTCAGGGTGCATGCCTGGTAAATATGCACATTTCTGTTTGACACCCATATTTCTGAACGTGAGATCCGGGGTAGCTCAGTTAGGGGGTTTCCTATTCGCCACAGCGTCCAGCCGTTGAATACAGAGGTTCATTCCTCGGTAGCGGAGCGGCCAGAGCGTGAAACTAAACGCTAACCTCCATCTAGTGGCGAGGTTAAACAGGTATGGCGTGATGCTTAGTTAAACGCCAGGGACAACTTTGCCATTGTTACCTTTATATTTCTCGGCGCATAAAGGCCGCCATTTTAATATTTGAATTTGTTCAGTTTTTCTGTGCGAGTAGAAATGTCGCCAAAGTACTGTTCTTACGCCCTTCTAGCATGACATACATCCCACTATTTTGCGTTGTTAAATAAGTATCTCCGATTATGTAAATATGCTGGTACGACCTTCTGGCATGATGCCCTCGATATATTTTGGCATGTGTGTGAAATATGTTGTCTGCAAGTAATTTATGCCAGTAACAACAGGATGATTCTTACAAGGCTCGTCGGTCCGCGGTCATTGTAAAATAGCCCAATTACACCTCACATATTTCGTATCATAATCTTGTTTATTGCAAGTCTGCATGCCTGCATTTGGACATTGCTTGTATAACATTTACAACCTACGTAAATGAACCAATATTTGTCAAAATAGGTGCGTCAGTTTAAAGAGTTGCCGAATCTACTAATATGTTTGCTTTGTAAACGTGTGTACTCATAAGTCACAGTTTTCGTTGGCATTTTACTTCATGATTGTACTACAAATGTAGGCTCATGATTAAGCAAGAATTTCTGTGTATTATGGAACTTGAAACTTGATCATCATACAAATATTAAAGCCTTTATTATTTTCGCGTTAGGTGGAAGTTTTTAAACCCTGTGTTACGATCGTTTCTGTTTTCAAATCTGTTACACTTACAAGAATGTCTTTAAACACGTAGTATATTTCCACGCCTTGTGCACTAGGAAGCGCCACTTCGATGTGTTTATGTTTTGCACGTAAACTCAGTCTGTCCTTTCTCGGAAATAATGGCTGTCACGTTGGTATCCCTTCTCAGAGTTTCAGAGATTTTACTTTCTTTGCTGTTTGTTTCTCTGCTAGATGTGCTTTTGTGTGAAAAAAAGTATTTAATCTTTGTTTTAAGTTCTTTGTTGTTATTTTCATTGTATTCCCTAGTTCTATTTTCTCTGCTGTACCTGTAACTGTCCATTTGGCTATTGATGCAGAACATTAAAATAAATAATTTAATTTCTTCCACTGTTATATCGTCGTCGTCTTAATCATGATTCTGACTTATTGGAATTAAGTCACATAAATGTGGAAATTGTTTACTATAAGCCTTCACTATATAGGTCATACACATCCAGTGGCGTATCTAGGGCATCAACCAGTCAGAAAATGTCCTTGAATTAAGTAAACATATTTAAGCATCTTTGACGTTGGCATTGCAGATTGAAGGAAATCAAAACATACGAGTAACTTCCAATGACATAACCTCCATACCAAATTTCGTCAATATCTTTCATCCGTTCACGAGTATGTCTAAAATCACGGAATGTTGTACATGCGACTAGTGAAAGCCAGAGGACAAAGCTGCTATTTAACTACGGTTATTTGTATCAAATGGCCCTGAAACTTGAAAAGTATTTGATTTATTCTTCTCGTACGAATTAGGCCATCTGGCTTTTTCCAATCCAGATTCAACTTCTTATCATTCCAGACACATGATACGACAGTACCGGAAGTCGGCTTATCGCAAGGCCTCTCTATCTACACAGGATAGCATAACGTTGAAGAAAGTGGACATGGTATAGTCGGCGCAGTGGTTTTTGGCCGGTGGTGAAGCTGGCGGACGGGCCTAGTCCGTGTACCTGAGGTGGCACGGTCAGTGCATTTCTTTTGTTTGGGTGTTCAGTCCGATAAGCTCCTCGGTGCAGTCAGAGACTCGCTCCTAGCCTTCCCCTTGAAAATTCCACCGGCCAAAAACTACTACGCCGACTATAGTACAGTGCTTCTTATTCGTGAACGTTTTTGTAGCTGTACTATGCAATTCTTCGAAAGTTTCCTCAGCTTGGAATTTATGTCACGTGCAATGGACAAAATAAATGTAAAAATGCATTACGTTTTCATTATCCGGTTTCTCTGCACGATGACACACACAAGTAGCTGACAGCCTGTTGGCTACTCTTTTATTTCTCTCGCTGACTGGAGAATTAACATAAATTATTTCAGTTTCAAGTTAAAGTAAATTACATCAGTGTTACCTGTGGCATTCGTATTTATAAATATTTAATAAAACTGACAGGTTCTTCCTCAGCACCGAGAAAAGTAATAATAATAGTCTCTAGGCAGCAGAACGCGGATCTACGACGAATAGCGACCTATTTTAAGCAGCGAGAAGAACGCTACGAATTACATAAAAGATTTGGAAAACGTTACATGACATGAAAGACAAAACGAGGGAAACCGCTGTTTGGGGTGACATTAAAAATATGTTTCGTTTGCTCGTGGTGCCTGTCTTCTCTTTATTCATATATAATGCGTTTAAAATCGACAGTATGTTGTTTTGTGTATTTTTATTATTTATTTTCTAGATACTTTTGTGTCAGATGAGTTCTTAACGAGATAAAAACAAGACTGTATTTAGGCCCTGTAATAATATGGGATTTAAAATTAATTAAAGTGAATGGAACTTATGCATTGTAAATACTCCTATAATACAGACCCCGTATATCAAGTTTCATAAATTATTTCCTCCCCAAAAAACTCGCATGATAAACGTTAAAAGTTCACCTAAGACCTTAAGTAAAGTGATTCTTAAATTGAACCAAATTAAAAAAAAATGAATAACGACTCCACAAAATTTAGTGTAGGTGTTACGCCGAGTTTCATAAAAATCATCTTCGAGGTTTTAGAGATGTTTCTGGAAAACAGATTGGTAGACGAAATTGCAGGGATTTCTAGAATGTTCTTTCGAATCGCATCAAAAAAAAACTGGCTTCCTCGCGGACTCATATTTTACGGTTCTTTTCCAAAACATTACTCCGTGTTGTAGGTGGGCTTTTACATAGTGTGAGTAAAAAACCTTTTTGTAGTTCCTTCGTAGTCATCAACATCTTAAGTAATGGACCCGTTAGTGGCCCAGTTCCACAGACACAGCCTCACACCGCCACAGCAGTAACAATATCCAAATTACCCCCTCCTTCCCTCCCTTCATCGCTCTTCATCAGTGTTTTGTCTTCGAAAGTGAATTCCCATGTTGCAACATACGACATTGTGATAAAGATAAAAAACAACTCCATGCTACTATAACTTTTTTTAAACTAGGTACAACTGTAAATTGTTAGACTTACTGAATCGGTGTAAGTATGTGTTTGATGCCCACAGTTCCAACTGTGTAAATATAGCATTATCTTTATTATTGTTTGTCCTTGCTGTCCACAGCTCCTCGGCGGATAAACATACATTCGTTGGGTTCTGACCAAGATGGCGTTCGTAAATTAGATGAAGTACCGTGGGCCGTATTTATATTTAAAATATATCCCTTTAATTAATTCAAATTCAACTACCATTAAACTTCAAACATGCATCCATTAAATAAATTACTTTTCTTTCTTTACTACAAATTATCTGAAAATCATATCCAACAATTATCCTTTTTAGCTTGCCTCCTTTGTTCGCGAAAGTATCGTGGTCGTTCGTTAGTGTCCTATTGATGAATTGTTTACTGCCATTAATATCCATGTTGCCCTCCGGCTTTCAAGAAAGAAACACTCCTGTGCAGCCCAGCAAATGTTTACGGACTGAACATATGAATTAGTAACCTGTTATATGACAGCTGGTCTTTGTTATAATCAGAGTGAAGTAATTACGATATTCCTGTTACATATACTTTCACACAAGCGGCTCTTTGTAGTGATATTAGGTAATTAAAATGCTAAACTACATGTTCGGAGTGTTGGTGACACTTCATCGCAATGTTCTTAGTGAATTAAAAGGTTTGGTGGGGAGTGTCACATCGACGTTCTACGTCAGAATAAGACGTGATTATCAACAGCATGAGGGATAAAACACTCCGAATTGAGACCGTGCCGTGACGAATCGCACCAAGTTTTCCCCTTGCTGCCTGTAACCGGGATGAAGACTTGAAATGGCGGTTGCTCAATCGAGGAATATGTTGATGGCGATTGCATCTGTCGAGTAGTTTCCAAACACAGAAGCAGTGGAAAATGAAGGTCTAATGTTGGCGTTTTGAATATGCTACAACATGTCTGAAGTTCCCCAATAACTCCCCAGCCTTTATATCCATTTGTGGTTGATATCGTGTGACGATCTGTGTATTTCCTCTCTCCTTTTGGAATGTCAATTTGAAATGAGGATTGAGTTGGAAGTTGGGAGTCCTTTGTTGACTGGATCAACATGATTCTAGTTGTCTGGCTCTGCAAAATGTAGTTTTTACTCACACCAGTTCTACGTTACCTCTGTATTTTTGTCATCCACAATACAATAATAACGTTTGTAACAAATATAGTTATCTGTCAAACTACATTGGTGTATGAATATAAATAAACAAGGAGTCTAAATGAAATTAACCAGAAGGCTACTTACTACAAGTTCTAAACATCATTAAATTGCTGTTAAAAAACGAGGTAGCGTGAATGATTATTGCTTTATACAGTTCTCTTTAATGAGGAGAAGAAATGAATCCAAAAAAAAAAACAAAGACATACAGAATTACTATAATCACAAAGAAGGATGTTCGCTCCATCAGCTGTGAGTGCAGTTCAGTTTTTTAAGCCCCAGAATCATTTTGCTTAGTTAGATCCCACTATGCTAAAAGGTAAAGTCCGATTAATTCTCTCTTAGATAATACAGAATGAAGTCAAACCAAACTTCTATTGTGGCAAACGTCATAGCCACGTGACGATTCAGTTCGTTATCTGATGTCACAACTTGTGTGTGTTTATCGAGATGGGGAAAGAGCCCACGGAAACCATTGGATAGGAACCTGTCTGGACAAGGTGGGGAAGAAACTATCAGTGCCCCTACCAGTAATCGAACCGCGACCATCCAGCTAGTCGCTTTAAAGACAAGGCATATACTGCCCATGTATAAGTGCGTGTGTATATATAATACAAATATATTCATATATTCCTTACAGTCTGGTAGTTTGCGGTCGTGACAGATGGCGCAATGTGGAGGCCCAACGAATATAGAAATATGGCGGTCGACATCAAACGTGCAGCTAAGAAACAGCAGCACAGGCCGACGAGACGGTAAAACGGGGCTGAAGACCACACTTTTGAAACAGGGTGAGAGGATGCAGAGTGGATTAATCTGGCTTAGGTTAGAGACTGTCGGCGGGCTCTTGTGGAAACTGTAGCGAACATAAAAGGCTGGAAATTTGCTGACTAGCTGAACGATTTTAAGCTTCTCAAGACAGGCTACTCCATTATTGTTAAATGTGTGGATGGCGTATTTGAATTCAAAATGTCGGAGGCGCAATTAACTTTTTGTAAATTGTAATTGTTGTACTGTGATAATACGATACCAGTATATTGTGTTTTAATAACATGTAAATAGCAGGTCTATTAAAACCTAGCAAGTCAATCAAGCGTCTGTTATAAGCCAAAAGTAACGATAGGCTATTCAAGTTCTACAAGACATTGATGTTCCAACCGGTTTCTGTGTGTGGAGGGGCCCGGGGGGGGGGGGGGTACACACGTGACTTGTAGCTAATGAATGCCTTGAGATGAATAGGTTCATTCGTATATTGGACTTGGAAATACTAAACTTGCTTGCCGCATTCAACTTTTTTTTTATTCAGATCGACTTTGTTGGAACGTGGGAAAAAAGCACTTAATAATTCATGTACCAACAACCAGAAATGGAGTTTAGGATAGAAGCATATGATCCTCTGGGCTTAACAAGGGTTACATCACCGAACTATGACTTAAAAAAAGTAGCATATTTTTAGCTAGGAACTTCACACATTTTTAGCCCATCTACCTATGGTCAGAATACCACGTGTGACCGTCGAAGTTGATGTAGTGGCATTCCATGGGTACTTACTTATCGTTTCGGCTCCGTTATGTCATCTTCAGTGCCTATATTACAATGTGAGCGTAACGAAACACCTGTAATGAGTCACGCAATGAAAATGAAATTAACTATAAGTAATAGCTTACAAGAAGATTTCGTGCTTTTATGAATTCTTGAACTTATCGTGAATTTCGAAGTTTAAAGCTTCACAATTCGTAGTCTTTGTGTAATATTCTTAGGGTGATCAAATCAGGATGGATGAGATGGGCGGAACATGTAGCACAAATGGGAGAGATAGGAAATGAGTAGAGAGTTTTAGTCAGGAAACCCGTAAGGAAGTGACTGCTCGGAAGATCTGAGCGCCGAAGAGAGAGTATCTCGAAAATATGTTTTAAAGAAAAAGGGTCTTGCGTTGTGGACTGGATTAAACTTCACCAGGAAAAGGTTCTGTAGCAGACTCTTGGGGTCCGCAGTGGCCGCGCGGTCGCTGGGACCGTGGGTTCGAATCCCACTCAAGCCATGGATGTGTGTCCGCGTTTTTCTGTCCTGTGTACTGGTAGAGGCCTTGCGACGGGCCGATCCCTCATCCAAGGAGTCCTACCGAATGTCTATAGATCGAGCCAACGAAAAATTGGGACCCGCAGTGCTCAGGCACTTGAAGAACGGGTCATTCCCAGTATCCCCAGCAGACTCTTGTGAGCACCCCGTAATTAAATTTTGGGTTTTAGTAATAGCTGAGAATTTCTTTTTCATCTGAACGACTGTCAGCTTCTCAACGAGGACTGCTTCATTGCTGTTAAGATAACCTATCGTCTTAATCATCTATTAATTGAATTTGTATATGATCAGGTCAGTCCTAAGCACACATGAAGACCATCGAGAGAAAATGATATTTTAGTTGTTCACTATGATGAAGATTGGTAGGCTATTGTGATCTTCTGGTTCTGAGAAGAACCTATCGTCTCTTTCTTACATCCTGAAGATGGAGACAATTATTGCACCGAAATGTTGGTAACCCGTTTATAAATTATATGGCACGATCCAGGAGATCTGTCCTTATATAGAGAGAAAAAGATAAACAAAGTGTGAACGTACAGTTTCTCTGTATTTTAATTCCCCTCCTCGATCATACAGGCTACAAGTTTGCTCGTTAATGCCCTGTTCCCCTGCGTAGTAACTTTATGTTCCTAGAAGGTTATTTTAGGACAACCCTATTGAGTCCCACTTCGTTTGTTTGTTTTACGCGAGGAAAAAGCCTGCTATTCGCTCGCTGTATCTTAGCCAGGATTATTTGCCAACGCAGACAACTTCTACCACGCCGCAGGGGAACCAGTTCTATCTAACATTCTTTCTTGAGAAAGTAATGGCAGCTCAGATAGTTAATAAATTAGTTCTCTTTAATGGAACGCGAATGTTCATTGCTGAATAAAAAAAGTCCGCTTTATAAATTGAATGAAGCCAATCCAAAAATGTATAGAGCCTATTTATTTAATATCTACTGTACTATTATCCTCTGACCTTCGTCAAGTCCTCGAGGAGTCTGTTACGTTCTTGTTTTATATTATAATTTTGTATGTTTATGCATGCTACATGTTCTCCAATCTTACGACCTTCTCTACTTTACAGATATAAGAAAATATTAATAATAATTAATTCGAACAAGATATCTTGCAATCTTATAGATGGTCATCTCGAAACTAAAGATAGCATTTCGACAAAAAATTCGCGTTATTGGGAAGTCTACAGTTTACGACCAAAATTAATTTTGATTCGTGTCGGTGCATCGTGAAAAATAATTGGAACATGATGTCGAAATACAATGAAAGACGATATATTATATATTAAATCTTGTCCGTCTAATCACAATAATTCTTATTAAATATTACAATAATTAACATTTAAAATATTAAATGATGTTCTTTATCGAAATATTAGATTTACATTACACCATCATTTTTCATGTTTCACGACATGTTTCAGTTCCTAAAAGAACCATCCTCAGGTGTATATAATTATATAAAGCTTCAAAACGATAAATAATTTCAAATACAATTTTCATACATTATGCTAAAGAAACATTTGCAATCATATGTACTTTATGAGTTTTGTGGTTAGGTTACAGCAATAGGTTTATTCCAGTGTTAGATTTATTTTTATAATACGTTAACATTAAAGCCAGTTAAGTATAAAAAAATGTTTTAAATTGAAATCCCGTTCTATTCTTGTTTCTTCTCAGTTCTAAACACGAAGATAGTCTGATATGTGAGCGTGTTTTTTTTTTACTCGCAACAGTTTAGTTAACGTGGAAAGGATTTGAAGATCGGAACAATGGATCGCTTGTCGTCATGTGTCCTGATTCCCCACCCCTTTCCCCCCGGGTAAACTGTGACAACAATGTGGTGGCTGGTCTACACCCCGTCTCTCCTCTGCACGCGTCCACACTGAATCTGTCTCTCTTGCTGTACCACAATGTATGGTCATCATTGTCTGTGCAGAAGTTTGGTGGCGGGGGGGAAATCCCCTCAAGCAGTAATGTGATGAAGTCAGAGGCTGGGGTTTGATCAGCGTAAACCTAGTGCTAAGCTCAGGTCATAGGGGATTTATCAATTTATACATCAACGCCCATCTCAACTGTTGACAAAAAAAAAAGGCTTTTAGCGTCGGAATATAAAACCATGATTATCACTCACGACCTTACAGCTGATTCTAAGAATACTTTCTTTATTTTATTTTTTTTTCAGTTTACGGTGTATTCCGTATTATCCGGGGCGGATTAACCGGGGTCTATCTGGTTTAAACGAAAATTAAAATTAATTTCGAAAATGTCTATGGCGATTGGATTATGCTGGCTCAGGACACGGATTGGTGGAGAGCTTTGGTTAATTAGATGATGAACCTTCGGGTCCCTTAAGTCATCTAGTTAATTAGAAAATTTGTTTAAAAATCAGAACGTTAAAAAACAATTATATTATTTAAGATATTAACAAAAATCTGATGTTGCTAAAACCAGACGTTTGGGACAGAAGAACGTTATTATTATCCGTTGGAATCCTTTTTTATGGTTAGTGTATGTCTGAAATAAAATTTACATATTTTTTTTTACTTTTTCTAAAAGATTTGCCGATTATCCGGGTTTTTTTGTTTATCGGGGAAAATATATTTCCCACCCGACCCAGATAGTCAGAAGTCAACTGTAATTTTATTTTCTATCCTTTTTTCTCGTCTTCCTTCTGAATCCCCGAACAGTCCATTTCAGACAACAGTTTCTTGAATGTCCTTCCCATTATGTTATCGGCTTATTATAACCGATGCCACTAATTAAGCAAGTCAGCCCGCTAAATGATCTAGAAATCCTTAATGATACCCCGTTTTATTGTTATTAACTTCACTATTTTTAGTCTTCGTAATGATTAAAATACTAAACGATCGAGTATCGTATCCAACTTCGAACACTCAGTCAGCTTAGCCCTCTTTTGTGTCCCAGAAACGGGTTTTACTACATTTTGAAGTGCAGAACATTTTAATTAAAACTTTAAAGCAACTAGTACAAATTTTAGCAAAAAATTTGAGGTTTCAGCAGTGAATATGTCGATGACGATCTTCTGGGTTTGTAGCTCCGTGTAAACATATAGGTAGATACCAACGTTTCGGAGGTATATATTGCCTCCATCTTCAGAACTGTCTACCTACAAGTCCACACGGCGTTATGACCCAGAGAGAATAATCGACAAAAAGTGTGCTTCACGAATGTAAAATATTTTCTTCAGAATTTTGTACCAGAGAGTCAGGACTATAATAATAAAGAGTATATTTTTATAACAAGCTTGAAAGAGGGTGGAAGTAAATATGTACGGTTTTCAGGCTACCTTCTGGGAACAATTGCAATCTTAACCTAACCTAACCTAACCTAACCTAACCTTTGGAAGTAAAATACGTAGAAACTGCCGGAAGTGAAAATTTTACGAGTGGATGTTTGAGCAGACAGAGAATACGATTCTGTATTATCTCTGTTCTTACGAAGACTGTAGTATATTTTAGTTACGTAGTCGTAAAGTGTAAACCTGTTAATATGATAAACACTGATATAATAATGTGAATGTTAATCATGTCATTGACATTAATAAAAAAACTTAGATCTCCGCTTCGCAAGAACTCGTTGATTTGATAAATATCTGTTCCGTTTTATTTCACATTTCAACCGGAAAGTCGGACATCCAAGCCGAGGGAGTTTGTGTTTTTTCTGTATTTCATGCGTGTACTGGGCAGTATCTGAAAAACAGGCTACGGCCACTTCCTCAAACCGCATTTCGTAATCCTGTCACTCGAAGCAGGCCATAGCGTTACAGAGAAAACCAGTGAACACATTTAGTGAAGAGTTTAAAGATTTATGTGAAGTTAACTGTTTTTTAAAAAAAAGTATTCTAAAATTACTAACATGCGGTTACCAGCTGATTGTTATTTAGAATTATTTAAAGAACTTTCTCTGAAAACAACAGAATCCGAACGACAATGGTCTTTTTGAAAATTATATTCTGGAATACATTGAAATAAATATCTGTAGACGTCATTTTTACGAACCTTTGTCATTGTGAAGACTTTAAGAGCCGCGGGCCACCAGTTGAAAAACAATATTTTCAGAATCGACATGTCGATTCTGAGGCCGCAAGACGAATTCTACGGCGGGCCATTTTTTTTGCACTGATCCGGGAAAGAATATGTTCAGAATTGTTTGTTTACTGACTGCAACAGCAAACAAAGGAGATATATTAAGGACACCGTAATAAATAAGTTTTGTCATATGTATACAGCCTGTAGTTGGAACAATGCAATATGAACAATGCCGATATAACATCTGTATCGTTACATTGGTTGTGCATTGTTTGTCGTGGTGCTGTAATTGTCAATTATTTATCATCCATCACCAGCTCACCAGTCCGTGAATGCAGCCAAGCAAATTTCCTGTTGGGGGAAGCCAGCTGTATCTAATTACCAGATATGCCGTACAACATACCGCCGCGCTGCAGTCGACAACCCGTTAAACCCGCGTATATCCGACACAGTAGCTCCATAGTCCAGCAGTTTATGTATCTATAAAAACTTCAATTTGGTCTTTATACATTGTATTTATGTTCCTAAGCTGATTTCATTTGACCCAACGGAGCAGAGTCCTTGAACAATCTAATAGTCGCTCATCTAATCTCTACTTCTTATGGAAGATTCATTGTCGTGTTTACAAAGACTACCACTGAATCCTATAATAAGCTGGATCAATCCAGTTAATACCCTCGCAACTTGTTCTTTGAGATCCTTTTTTAATATTATCATCTCGTCTATTCGTAGCTCTGCAAAGTGTACTCCTATTCCCTTCAGACTAAAGTTTTGCGCGTATATCTCGTCTCCCAGTGCATGCTACATGCATTTCCCATCTCATTCTTCATCATTTAATGACTAAAAATAGTTTT
Organism: Zootermopsis nevadensis; assembly: GCF_000696155.1. Next base: position 1,099,523 of record NW_019059894.1, read on the forward strand.
TTTTTTGGTATAGTACAAATTATGAAGCTCCTCGTTGGAACTTTGAAATTTCTCCGTCTCTGTGTTTATTCTGCTGTTTTAACGAGCGTATATTTGATAATGAATGTTCTGCTAGATCCACGTCTTACATTGCTTACATTGCATCTGTTCGTTTTACAAGGATTTGGTTCTTCTGATCTAGAACTTAAAGTTAGACTTCCAGCATCAAATGTCTATTTCACGTACATCAAAATCGGCTTCTTACGTAACTTATTTAACTCAGCGGCGATACGTTGAATGTCAGGATAATTTATTCATGTATTATCTACAAAGATAAAGGGTCACGTTGGCTATTTCCACGCCATGAAGAGAGGTGTGAAGACAATTTACCTCGCATTTTTGAACTTCGTGTTTTATATTGATGGTGGTCAATTTCACGCTCCAGGGAATTACTCCGGGCAAGGTCTGTTTAATACGTCACATGTTGAGCGGACAGCCGAACAATATAAAACTGGGAAATCGAACATGGGGCTGGAAGGGCGGAAAAGAGCAACTTCCTGGCCTTGCCGAGAACTGAAACCCGATTTCCTAGACCAGGGGTGCCCGTCCTTTTAAGACCTGGGATCGCGTACACTTTTTGTTTTCAACTCGTGGGCCGCCGGGTTATAAATACCAACTATTGTTGAAAGTTCACGGGAATTTATTTAAAAAATACAACTCACGTACTATCGCAAACAATAAAATATTACTCAAGAACTTCCTTTATTTGATTCTGATAAGTTGGTTCTCATTCGCTTAAAATTAAGTAAGGTTCTTTAATTTCAGGAAGTAAAAATTTCTTCTTTTTTATATTGAATAATACGATATTATAAAACTGCACGCGGACCGCAGGTTGAGATCCCTTAGCCTAGACTGTGGCTAGTTCCCTTTCTGACTGAGCAAATCTTGTTCGTGGTATGTTACCAACTGTAGCCGTACCAACTAGTTAGGTTATTTGTCAACACTTGGAATTACCTCAAAGAAATTAAGGCGATTGAGAAAATGAGAAAACTTATTACCAGCAACAAAACATGTAATTAGCACACGGTAAGATAACAACAGGATAATTATTTCAGGTGTGTTGTTGTTCATGTGATAAACTAAACCTTTGTTATATTATAAAGTATTTTGATATCATCCTATTCGAAACAATTCAAAACAAGGTTGTAGTGAGTCATGATGCAATTCTATTGTGTGAAAATTTTACTGAAAACGTTTCATCAGCACTTACGCCTTACGGCTTCTTATATTTTGGGTAGGTTTAAACTTACTTAAAAATTCTTACGTAAAATATATGGAGCCCGTTTTAAACCAAAATATCCAAGTTTCCCTCAACCCCCCCCCCCCCCCCCCCAAATGGTGATCCGTGTAGTGGACTAATGGTAAGAAGCCCCAAAGGGGTGTTACAGTACGACAAATACGTAGAGAGGGCTTCGTATTAGAAAGTATATATTACAAATCCAGTGGTTATGGCATTCAGAAGTGGCATTAGCCACTGTTGGGCGCGGGATAAGTTCAAAGACCTACGACTTTCGTCCTCCAATTTGTAAAACAAGGAATAAAACTCTAAGCTAAGCCACTTAACAAGTGTCAGCGACCTCGCTGGGAAGTTTGTTTTTTTTAAGTTGGCAAGAATAAAAGGAAACGACAAATATCCAATCACGGAACACATAGCATTACAGAGTTATCCATCTCGCTCCCTTTAAAATTCATAATCCATTTCGTTTCTTCTTGGCTGTGATCGACTCGCCCCCCTTATCATCTGCCCCTGATAAAGTTACTGACAATATTCTTCAGATTAAAATAATAAACTCGAAACACATTGATATTTTGTGAGCGCGCGCTCAGGCGGAATATTCCGACGTTTCGCCCATGGATTCCAGACGACTCACAACGCGTAAGTTCGCTTCCGGTTGCGCTGTGTAGAAAACTCGACGTTTATTACTATCCTGCCACTGTTACAAAAAAAAATGGGTTAAGATAGAGTTAGTGAGTGATATATCTTGCATAGAGAATGAGCTACGTATATTAACAGAGAAACAGTCTTCGACTTTACATAATTTACCGAGGTCTTATTCTGCCTTCGGGGTTTTACAGCACGAACGCTGAAGCTACGCGTTTTACAGAGACATACAAATTAAATGAAGGTTTGCCGTACATTTTAACACCACGAAGACGGAAAGGTGCAAATGATTCTGCTACATTACATATATGAGTAATATCATTCAGATGCTTTATTTGAGGTTTTTTCATACCTCATCATCCTTTATGTTTATTTATGACAGGTACAAATCTGCTGTTGCAACTTATGTCACGCCACATAAGGAAAAAAGCAAAGTCATCAGGAATCTTGCCTTGTAATTTATTTAACTTAAAAGGCCATATCGAAAAGAACTGCAATTTAATGTTGCATGTTCGTCTTACCGGCATATTTATTCTGTTTTTGTCCGCAAATTATTATTAGTGTCGTAAGCCCCTTTACCATAGTGGAAATAAATATTTACATAATACAACAAATGACTATTTTCTTTTCTTTAATTATCAAATAATTTATGTTCGATAGTACCAGACTTTTTACGAAAAGTCTCACTAGGTAGTTACCATTATCATTTAGTTCCACTATCATTTTAATGGCGTCTTGCATAATTGTAGCCTAATTACAAATGCTAATTGTGGGTGATTATAATTACTTTTAAATTTAATTAGAGCATATAGAATTTAATGTTATATTAATAGTATTTCAGTACTGTATATAGAATTGAATTTCACACTAATAATACGAATTTAATATTGCATCCAGAATTGGAAGTTGCGGTGATAAGATAATTCGATTTGTGGATTTGTATTTCCACAGGAGACTTACAGCTTAAGGGAGATACACCGAAAATCCACTGTTGTTTTACCGATTCAAGAGTCAGAAAAGTCTGAGAACTACCTGCCTGCTTTATATGTTGTTCTAATTTAAAATATGATATATTTAATTAGTGAAATTATATCCTAATAACGATAATGGAATTAGGGATAGCAATAATATTAATCAGCATTAAATACGCCAGTTAAATTGTCAGTATCTTTATTTACGTAGTTTGTTAAAAAAAATGGTATGAGAACTGAGCTATCGTTTTTAATGGTATCATTATTATCATAATCTACAGAGAATCAGTTGTTCTGGACTAAAATTTGTTCCATTTATAAAACTTGATATGCCATCCGGTGTTTCATGCGCGCAAACATGAACGTTCAGTTAGTTACATCATTTTGTGTTATTATATCGATTTTACAGATTCGCTGGTGGGCCTGTTTGGAAGTGTTAATATAATATTAATTATGAAATATCTGTAGGCCTAATTATATCTCCCATAACAAAAGTTTAACAACGAAAGATCTTAATTTTATTACAAAAATTTAATTAGGTTCGTAATTCATACCATAATTTCACTGTTTGTTATTTGATTATAACTTGAACGAGACACATTCTCATTTGTTGCTATTGTATGGAGTTCTTAATTTGACGTTATCTGCTCCTATTACTATAGCACTGCTTATAATCCATCATGAACCCTTTGTTATGGCATTAAAATATACATATCGAGGGCATTATGCCAGAAGAGCTTAATGTTGATGCCGCTCTACACAGAGATGCAGACAGTTACATTAACACTAATAATGCACATTTGTCAAACCAAATAAGCGTGAGAATTTAGTATCCTGTAAATCAGCCATTTTGTTGATACGCTCTTCTGGCATGATGCAATCGGATATCCAATGCAATTAAAAAGATGACGGTTTAATTGTTTCTTACCTGAATAATAACAGATAAACAATTGCTTTCAAAGTCCATTAAAGCTCTTATCACATTTTAAAATACGCATTTAATATTCAAAATTAATATAAATTACTCTTTCATTTGTCTGTTGGCTCTATAAATAGTTCGTAGCATTTTATAATGACGAAAACTGTTGCATAAATGCGACCAGACGACTTTGAACTCCTTCGTGTTTCTCCAAAGACACAGAATTTTTAATTTGAATGGACGTCATGTACATGATGATTGATATTATTTTTCATTCATTTATCGACCCTGGTTAGATGCACAGGGTGTGTAGCGTCGAATAGGATGGATAACTCTAGACCTGACGAATGTGACAGACGGTTGTGGCTTATTGGAGAGACTGAAGAAAAACATAAAGAACTTCGGTCATGCTGCACCTCGTCTGGGCTTAAATTCGAATCGGGTGTATCCCGGATAGAGATACAAAGCTAGGCCTATATTACCGCAACGAAGACGTGGTGCGTCCCTTTGTGGGCCCCAACGCAGGCCTGCAATGCATCTTATGCCATTGTTCCGTTGATCCTGCCATCCGTTTAATTATCGCTGGTCTGTTCCGAATATTTGTCAATACAATTTAACACCATGCTCCGTGTGTTAAGCACTACGCCTTAAAAATGTATTGGAGAATGGAGGTAAAACTCCGCCAAGTTCTTAACCTCGGTACTGGATAGAGGTGGGTGGTCAGCTTCGCGTTTCGCCTACTTTATCCCCTGTTAAAGAGCCTCCGATACCCATTGGATGGTTTACTGTTGGTGAATCGGTCTCACCAGAATATGGACTTGGTGGCGAAGACAAAAGTCCCTGCCGAGAATCTAACCCCGGTCGTGGCCCTCAGAGCTAGTCGCTTTACTGACTGAAATGTCTGCTTAAAATGAATTTATCTAATTTAATTCACAAATGTTCAATTTGTTTCCCTTTCACTTGATTTAACCTTTTAAAGGTCAATGCTACCTACTTCAACAACTCTGTACCATTAACCAATTCGTCTTTGTAAAGGAGAAGTTTTGTGCTTTCTTTGAGATACAAACAGATGTTTTAAGTTATTTATGTGAGCTTCTGGCATGTAATTCTCCATCTGTCGCGTCTTTCTGGGGCACTTCCAACTAAAATAAGATGTTAAAGGATATTAATTAAGACATTCCCTAAATATTTAAAATCCAAAAAAAAAGTAACAGGGCTCAAATGCCCTGTTAATTATCTGGACATTCATTAAATTAATTTGTCGAAGTAAGACAGGGTAATTAGCGAGCAAGTTTAATGAATTCGGGAGTACATCAGATCGAATTAATTAAACTTTAATTACATGAATGTATGGAGGTTTTTATATGTTATATATTTTATGCCGGAAAGAAGGACTCAGGTTAAAATTAATTTGTATCGGGCTCAGAGTCGAGTACGAGTGCTAACCACTCAACCGCAACGTTTGGTTTCACAGTCCGACTAAGAAATTCACTGAAGAAATGTGGACTCGAGTGTGTTTCATTCTTTTGTATTTTGATTCATCGTATAATTTATACTCTGAGGGTACGAATTACACCAACTTACTTTTGAATAAAGTTAACAGAATTTCTAGTAGCCCACGGCATCTCCGCTCACTTGATATTACCAGTTATTACCTTTTCAGAGCTGACTAAGGAATTCA
>NW_019059894.1:1117469-1130025 GCF_000696155.1 Zootermopsis nevadensis
CGCTGAAAGTGGTATATTGCTTCGATAGTATGTATAGGGTGATTCAGGATTTAATATTGTAACTCTAGGAGCTTATTTCTTATTTAATTTCTGGTCAGAAATGTCACATAGAGAAGAATCCTATTCTCAAATTACACATTACCTGAATGTTAGAAAAATTAGAATAACGTAACATGTACGTACATAGGTTTATTTATTGGTGAGTTTACAATAAATGTTCTAAATGACCACTCGCAGCCTCAGTACACATACTGGAATATCTGAATTGAGCATGCAGCTCACATAATTTCATTGGGATTGATTTTTACAAAGCTTGCAGCATCCAAAATAAAACAGAACAATGTATGTTGTTTCCACGTTTCGATTGTTTACCAGATGTTTTATAAGGTTTCAGAGATAAAAATGTGTGGGGTTAAGGCCCATTTTACGTTTTTTAACAATCAGGTAGTGGTATATTTGGAACTGGTGAGAGAATATGACTAATATTTATGTGAAATTACTGACTGGGAATGACTCGGGAATAAGCTTCTGAAGTTGCAAAATTCGGTAGTAAATTTCATTGTATTTTTTGAAAGATTGGTCCCTGTATGTAATGCCTCTGAAACTACCAGTTGTTATCGTTGTCGTGTTGTATGTGTGTAGAAGATTTTTTTCCAGAGTGTACTTTTGTTCTTGGAGGCCGATTAATTCATCTTGATGCATTGCCAGTACTTGTTCTGCAATTACCTACACTGAATAGCTAAATCGTTTTGATGATTGTGACAAAGACTTTTTTTTTACAATTCTGTAACCAGTTTTCTCACTTAAATTCCTATCTCGTTCTCGTGATGTTTGAGACGAAAAACAAACGTATGTATTTGTAGCGCAGACAATTACGAAAATTGTAGTTTCTTTGTTTGCATTTTCCAGCGAGGTGTAGTTGTTGTTAATTTGTCAAATTCTACTTCAAAGAATGTTCTCCCAAATATTTGGTATGTGGACCGAACGACTTTTGGAATTACAGTCTTTTTATACCATCACTTTCTTTGGCAAATGTTTATAATTCTGCAACAGCTGCTAATTTGGTGACACGTTACGTGTTTGGTCGAAATGAGACTCGCTTGGCGTTATTCCTAGGCTGGGTGTAATGAAACAGATTTTGAGAGAAGTTGCGTTGTTGGCGTCGTGTGGGGAGAGACGTCTAAAGCGGCTTCAATTTACCATCAGTATACTGTAACGTTATTATACTGTGCTACAGAATTGTGATTTTTAAAACTTTTATTGGCAGTTTAGGAGGTGTTTCCGTTTCACGCGAGTCTGGTTTTCGCAGTTGTGTCGGAATCACATTAACGCTCATGTTCTGATGTTACACACGAAAGCTTGTTTACCGAGGGGAAGACGCAGGCACATATCACTTGAAATGTTTTATTTGCAATATTCGTTTCAGGAAGTAAATTTACGTGAACATATTTATTTGAAAACCGTCGCTTGTAAAAATGACATACGAAAATACCAGAAGTGAAAATCAGTTCTAAAAAAATATATTAGATAAACTAAGTTATAACCTCCGTCTCGCCCCCTTGAACTTTTGAGGAAATGTTACAGTAATGAAGTAGGCGTTTGTGAAACCAATTGCTGATATGCGCATATATTGACGCAATATCTAGTCCCTACTATCGATAAGCAGATCGTTTGTATTGTTTAAACTGGGGCATGATCTGTCCCCTTCACAAATTTTGTCTTTGACTCGAGTGATAGGAAACTGTGACAGATGAAAGTAAGACAGCCGTTGTAACCTTTCTTAGCTCCCCCCAACCCTCCGGAATAAAGATCGATTTACACTGTACTTTACGTATCAGTTTCGACATAGTTCGCGGTGACGTCGACGGACCGTCGAATTTTCTGTCGTTTTGAACGTGTCGACTAAGGTTTTAAGGTTTGGAGAGCTTCTTAATATTAGCTGTTGTATGAAATCGGAGTTTTGGCTCTCGTCTTACGTAAACAAGTGCGTGATCGAAGCGAACGTTTCAGGACTGAAAAGGGGAATGTGAGTGCGTGAGTACTTGGACAGAACAACGAATGGAGAGTTTTGGACACTATTCAAGGAACTGATTGACGAATTGAAATTTTCTCATTGTTTCAGAATGTACAGGTAGAAGTTCTGTAATCTACACAGAAATGTTCAAGTAGATTTATTGAAAAAGAATATTACGTTAAGAGAAACATTTGTCGCTTGTTGTGCGACATGTTATTGTAATTCGTTATGTTGCCTAACTGATTCTGTTAATTATTCATCCGACGATATGCAGTTTTCAAATGATTAAAAAATTGCAGGATTTGACATTTTGAATAATACCGTCAGCATAAATATTCCAATGGAGAAACCGTGACGGAACGAGGCGGTGACGACAGAACGTTTCGTGCAGACAGCAGACGCTTTTGACGTGTCGAATCCTTTGTCGAAACTGAGACGTTGCGTATAGTGTGAATCGACCGTAAGAGAGAAATATGAAGGTTGATAATTTCGTCTGACATAATTTCTTTGCACTGTAAGCTTACTTACCTCTGATCGCGTACAGAACATCCGGAGTTTTATTACGTACGTGTTACAAAATAATTCTTATATAAATTAATGGTGAAATACGGACTATGTGAAACTCGAACCGAAAGACGACCAGCTTAAGGAACAGACAGCTGACACGAGAGCGAACTTTCAACTTCCACGTCGCTCTGCGTTCGGAAAACGTCTCGCAGACCGATTATACCCTGTTACCAGACTTCGGCATGACTGGTACTAAGTCACAGGGTCAAATTTATCTTTGTAGCTTGAAGATTGCTAGTGATTCTGTGTAATATTGCACATGCTGCTTCCAGCGTCATGGTTTGAATATTGAGGCATCATGCGCAACAACCTAGCCTTTACCTTCACGTGTTGTCTTGTGTTCGACAGCAGTGACTAGGAAGTTGTGTCACCGGTTGATAGTGACTTATCAGAGAGAGATATGCTAATGCACTTTCAGTTTACAAGAGGCTACCACAGAAAATGTGTTCGTCTTTTTTTTTTAAAATGTACTACAAGAATGATTTTTCAAAAAGGTTTTATACATCGATAGTTCGGTATGCTTAGTTATTATTATAAAATTTTGAATTTGTATTTTAGCCTCCTTTGCTTTCACAAGATAAAATAAATTGTCGATGTCCTCTCCCCCAACTTGTGAAAAAATTGACCGATGTTAAAGAAAGTGGAGGCCACTCCAAAGTCATATTTTAAATTTTATGCAATTTGTAATATAATGGTGGTCGCGCGAAATGTTATGTCTGCCGAATTCACTTACGTTTTCGAAATATGTAGGTACATAAACACAAAGACGATAATTATGATAATGATTCAGTTTAATTCTTGTGTTGCATCAACAGTCAGAAGGCTGATTACAGATACAGCACAAGAGAAAAAGAATAAATACAACAATAATAACTAATCGATTCGATTATTAATTTTAAATTTTAATGTGATGACGTAACTACGTGATCCAATTACCGAGTCAAGAAAATTAAACACGTAGATTAAAAAAAACAAGGCAGTGTCTACATAAACACAGTTACACGTTCTAGTACAGAGTTCATAATGCATATTTATGTTGAAAGGTTTGTTATCAAACATGTTAACGTTAAGTATATTACAAATCCCATTAACATTTAAGGTACAGCGAATACGACATTTATTGTGTGGAAATGAATTGTGGGAAGTTTTTTGTTAGGAGCTCCGATACGAAAAGTTTGTAATAGGAAAGGACAGGTAATAAAGCCATTGTATATATCCCTTATTAAAACATCAAAGTAACATTGATTCTCGTATAATGTGTTGAATTTTAAGTCGTCCATGGATTATGACTTTTTTTTAAATGTTACTGAATAAGGTATGATTTGACCTTGTGTCTATTTAAACTAAACAATTTATTTTGGTCCGTTAGTTTTTGGTTGTAATGAACATAGGTTACTGAGGAGAATATTGGACCTCGGAAGAAGGGACGAGGAAATAGAAACGTTTAATGATGAGCTTCGTATTCTGCACTCCCGAGAGTAACATGGGCGGGTCATCTCTACACGCACGCAAGGACGAAATGAGAAATGTTAGCCTTTGCAGTTATAGTCTGGTAACCCTAACAGTAGACGTTTGAAGAACATCGTATATCCTTGACAACTAGGTGTAAAAGACTGGACTGAGCTGCTGAGAGTCCAGATTCAGTGGCAAGTGTTTCTGAACAGGCGGTGATTCATCGATTGATGTACGCTCCACCAGTCTCCGTTAACTCGTCAGTATTTCTGAACCTCTCCTCGCATTCCTCGGAACTGGAGGTAAAATTCTTATAATGTCGTTCCGTAGAAGAGAGGTGTAACCCAGGGGATCGCAACCCTTTTCAAATCTGGAGCCACAATCACCATTTCTTCTCAACTCGCGGGAGCACACGGTTCTAAATGAGGATAATTTATTCAAACTTAATAGCAGTTTTTAAACGCCAGTTACTTAGTGTTAAATAGGCTCTGTAATTGTTTTTACAGAATCTGTTATTCGTGAGATATCTGAAACTGCTTTGCTAGTTCCTCTTTCCTCCTCAACAGTGGAGGTTAGAGGCAGGCGATTGGCCGAGACGGGTCCGCGGTTTGGCGCCTGAACCATATTCTTAAGGTCCTTGGGTCAAATCTCAGTGTTAACGTGACTGGGATTATTGATAGTTTTTGTGTCACGTCGGGATCGAAGGTTAAGTAGTTCTTCATGTCTACCCTTGAATTATCCCACAAATTTTGTTTGTTTATTAATAACGCTTTCTCAACTGCGTACGTTATATCGTCTCATAAGCACGCTAGGAAAACATTGGACATTCTGTACGAAACGAAAGGAAATATAACTTTAATATTCTAACTTAGTTTCTGGTGCTCGAGTCCGAGAGTCCAAACCCGCTCACACCTGAACATTGCACACGATTCTGGGCCAGTTACATGACCTCAGTTCTTTTCTCCCCCCAGGTAACAAGTTATTTTCTCATCTGACACTTCAGAATGACAAGTTTGTAGGTTTCTCGACACGTTTTGTATGTATAGAAACTTAATAGGCGTTTTTAAAATAAATATATCAGTTCTGAAGAGGAAACCGGTTGTGTTTAACTTTCAACTGGCAAGCGCGTGCTGTAAGTCATTGTGGTCGAAGTCCTTTTATAAACAATAGGATTTGTTAATGCGATTGGCTTCCGATATCAGACCCCTCCTACCCGCGCTCTTGCTGTGACCTGATGCTTCCAGGATCATTTTTCATTCCAGGCCCAGAATTTACCTGCCTGGATTGTTATGGTAATTGAAATGCATTATACAACCCCCCCCCCCATGCTATTGCATGTAATTTCACACTCGTTTGGGAGCCGTATGTTGGTAATGTTGAAACTGACGGGTTCCAAATACGTTTCGGAGGTTCTTGCTGCCTCCATCATCAGGGCAGTTAGTGATAAGTCATCATCTCAGAAACGTCGGTAAACTTCTACCAGACTACAACCGAGAAGACAGCCGTCTTTAAACAAACCGCCGTGAAAACCTGAAATTATAATTTTTGCACAGAATTGAAAGTTTAAATTTCTTACACACTTAATTGATTTCGCCACACGGTTAAAACTTAAAACGATTGTAGTGAATTTTTATCGACTGCCAGCCGCTAATAAGTAAAACGTTTACGTATAGAACTGAGGAATACCTCGATCTCAGTATGTTGGCCATTTTGGACGGCCTCGTAATTACAGCACTAACTGGCCTAGATAAGAGAGTAGGACAGACCATGTGAATTTTATGAGGCACGAGTGCAGTGGTGTTGGATTTGTTTTGTGTCGAGGGGTTTATGACTTGTTTTTCTGATATTCGTTGCACTTTTGTTTCTATTACTCACTCATAACTAATGTCAAGATAGAAAGTTGTTCAATTTATTCAACTTTACATATCGAACATTCGAGTAATTTAACATCCGAACTGGACGAATATATCATAGACCAAATACTGGGATATTCTCCTGCTAAATTGGTGGTGTAGTCGGCGCAATAGTTTTTGGCCGGTGGTGAAGCTGGCGGACGGGCCTCGTCTGTGTACCTGAGGTGGCACGGTCAGTGCATTTCTTTTGTTTGGGTGTTCAGTCCGATAAGCTCCTCGGTGCAGTCAGCATTATACTATCGCACAAGAGACTCGCTCCTAGCCTTCCCCTTGAAAATTCCACCGGCCAAAAACTACTGCGCCGACTATAGACGTGGATTTCACCGTCCTACAGAAAGTTAATTCAGTGCGTTATATAGTTTTCTGTGAAGAGAGTTGACTTTCATGTAGCGCCGTGACGCTGCTTTTCCTCAGTCGCACTCCCTTCCTTTGTTCGCCCAATCAAACGGCCACCCTCCACCCACTGCCTTCTGCTTCATCTATCTATATAAGGGCTTCCGAATCCCCTCGAGACGTTCACCGAGACGATGGCAAATGCGTTGTTTGTTGGAACGTTGGAAAATTTTCGAAATTCTATGGGGCTTGATCTCGAAAGCCGGCGTCAGGGGATTTGAACCCGCCATCCCAGTATCCAAACGATCGAGACCCACACTCCATTCCGCGTGACATATGAGATCGGCTGTTTGGGTGATAAAAGGAGGAAACCTCAATTCCTACAACGAGAAAAATGTAGTAGCGTTTAAACCGGTTGTTATGGGTCTGAGTGTATGATTATGACCGTCTACAAAGTTCGTACACGATACGGTTGGCTGGAATATCCATTGGAGTTTCGTAAGCCATTATCGTATTGAAGATCACATTCTTCATTTGTATTATATCTGTTGAACGTTGTACTGAAGACGACTCATTTACATATGTACATGGCTGTCTTTAAACAAACCGCCGTGAAAACCTGAAATTATAATTTTTGCACAGAATTGAAAGTTTAAATTTCTTACACACTTAATTGATTTCGCCACACGGTTAAAACTTAAAACGATTGTAGTGAATTTTTATCGACTGCCAGCCGCTAATAAGTAAAACGTTTACGTATAGAACTGAGGAATACCTCGATCTCAGTATGTTGGCCATTTTGGACGGCCTCGTAATTACAGCACTAACTGGCCTAGATAAGAGAGTAGGACAGACCATGTGAATTTTATGAGGCACGAGTGCAGTGGTGTTGGATTTGTTTTGTGTCGAGGGGTTTATGACTTGTTTTTCTGATATTCGTTGCACTTTTGTTTCTATTACTCACTCATAACTAATGTCAAGATAGAAAGTTGTTCAATTTATTCAACTTTACATATCGAACATTCGAGTAATTTAACATCCGAACTGGACGAATATATCATAGACCAAATACTGGGATATTCTCCTGCTAAATTGGTGGTGTAGTCGGCGCAATAGTTTTTGGCCGGTGGTGAAGCTGGCGGACGGGCCTCGTCTGTGTACCTGAGGTGGCACGGTCAGTGCATTTCTTTTGTTTGGGTGTTCAGTCCGATAAGCTCCTCGGTGCAGTCAGCATTATACTATCGCACAAGAGACTCGCTCCTAGCCTTCCCCTTGAAAATTCCACCGGCCAAAAACTACTGCGCCGACTATAGACGTGGATTTCACCGTCCTACAGAAAGTTAATTCAGTGCGTTATATAGTTTTCTGTGAAGAGAGTTGACTTTCATGTAGCGCCGTGACGCTGCTTTTCCTCAGTCGCACTCCCTTCCTTTGTTCGCCCAATCAAACGGCCACCCTCCACCCACTGCCTTCTGCTTCATCTATCTATATAAGGGCTTCCGAATCCCCTCGAGACGTTCACCGAGACGATGGCAAATGCGTTGTTTGTTGGAACGTTGGAAAATTTTCGAAATTCTATGGGGCTTGATCTCGAAAGCCGGCGTCAGGGGATTTGAACCCGCCATCCCAGTATCCAAACGATCGAGACCCACACTCCATTCCGCGTGACATATGAGATCGGCTGTTTGGGTGATAAAAGGAGGAAACCTCAATTCCTACAACGAGAAAAATGTAGTAGCGTTTAAACCGGTTGTTATGGGTCTGAGTGTATGATTATGACCGTCTACAAAGTTCGTACACGATACGGTTGGCTGGAATATCCATTGGAGTTTCGTAAGCCATTATCGTATTGAAGATCACATTCTTCATTTGTATTATATCTGTTGAACGTTGTACTGAAGACGACTCATTTACATATGTACATGGCTGGCGCTGTTAGGATTTTGATTACTTGGATGAATGGGCACGAATAAGTAAGGCAGCGAATATATTTTGATTCACTATCCTAATATTTGTGTAGAGGGACTACAACCCTCGGAATTGAGGGACGTTGCCAGTTTATAAATCTCATTTCCTTGGAGGGTGCATGTATATACCGAATTGTTCCGTAATTTTTAATTTGTAATGTGATTATGACGTCGCCTTGATTTTGATTTTTTCACAGTGGCGTTAATTTGTATGCTGTAAGCCAGTGGTATTCAACCTGGGGTACGCGTACCCCCGGGGGTACGCGAAGACATCTTAGGGGTTACGTGAAATTTAATTTTTTTTATGATAAACACTGAATAATCAGTAATGTAATTTATTTAATTTATTTTAGATGTAGATTATATACTATGTATAACTTATATTATACACCAACAACTTTGGGGGTACAAAGTTGAAGAGAAATTATATCTGCGGGTACGCGAACAAAAAAAGTTGAATACCACTGCTGTAAGCAAACAATCAAGTTGCTTGCGATAATTACATTTATGGGCGTATTTTCATTGTACAATGTGAGACGTACGTAACCGGATCTCAGGAAAATCCACTGTTGTCTTGATGTTCCGCGTGTTTTTGCGGTTGGTAACCCCTGTTACAAACGACACAAATAGCTCACGAATTACCGAGGCAACCCTGCGCTCTGTTCTGAAGGTCACTGTAATACAGACGGCATTGTATTTGTGATGTACAACTCATTCACGACTGAAGATGAAAGTAGTTTTATTTCATTTTATTTTGATATGTAATTTGTTGTTCTTTAATGCATGTTAAGTGGCTGGTATTCGTCGTGTGGATAAACCAGTTTTATGCAATAAACAACCTTGCTGGCGAGTATTGTGTTCACTGTTTTGATTTTACGTTTGCAAACCATTGTTCGGTGACTTGGCATTGTTGATTTTACAATTTGTGTTAGGCGTTTTATTATAACTTGTAAATTTCCATAAAGAAGGCTCACCGTCCTGAAACGTGTGAAATTCGAGTTAAATTATGTAAAATTTTCTTTAAAGATTTTCTGTCCTGTTAATAAAATAAGTTGTGCGGATCAGGACATTAAATACGAAAAGGAAGAAAGAGAAGAGAACCGACGAAGGAGAAGAAAGGAGAATTGGAGGAAATGAAAGAGGCAGAATATGTGGAAAGAGAGGAAGATAATACTCTTTTTATACTATTCCTTTACTGTATTCTTCAACAAAGCATCAGTGCACAGGATCGACGTTCTAACGACTTGCTGTCTGAAAGGGATATCAGTACAGGATGAACCAAAATTACCTCTCCCCTTCCAGCCACCCGTGGCATTTAACGTGGAAGTCAGATTAAATTCGTCAGACATTGTGTTGCTGAGTACACAAACGCGCTGCTCTGTGAATAGATCTGTAGCTTAAAAATAACATTGTCTGTGATTTCTTTCGCCGGCTCGGAAATCTTAGGGGATAGTTTCAGGTAATGTCTTGGCACTTAAGGGGTTGATGTCTGTACCTACGGCTCTCAGACCCATTTTCCCAGATTCTGTAGTCCCCTAGGTTAAATGTTATACCATTTGTTACAGCTGCCTGAGTGGTCATTGAATATCTCCCTGTATCAAGTAATAGCTTAAAGTGTATTACCTTACTACGGTTTCTTACATGTTCTTTGTCTGAAGATGTATTTTTCACGTCTTTTCTTTGTCCCATTTGCGTTACTCTCGAATGTTACTGTTGGTTTAAGTGTGTTTAAATTTTACACAGCTTTTGATCTGTGATAATTATGTGAATTCATTTGGAGAAAGCATAAGTACCATTAAGAACAACTTTGATATCCCGGTGGACACTTACGAAGGTTGGGCTGGAAATAAACAAAAGAGAAAATAAACATTTCTTACGAGACTACATCATAACATCAGAATCCCCGACAAAATTATAATAAAAGATAGCCAAACAAATTTTGAATTTGGAAATTCAAATATTTGAGAACTACAGTATCAAATTAAGATTATGAAGATTTCTGTCTTCTGGGTTGTTGCGCTGTGTAGTCTGGTCGATGTTAACCAACGTTTCAGAGGTCATACTGTCTCCATCATCAGGGCGATGAGTATGAAGATTTCTGTCTTCTGGGTTGTTGCGCTGTGTAGTCTGGTCGATGTTAACCAACGTTTCAGAGGTCATACTGCCTCCATCATCAGGGCGATGAGTATGAAGATTTCTGTCTTCTGGGTTGTTGCGTTGTGTGGTCTGGTCGATGTTTAACAACGTTTCAGAGATCATACAGCCTCCGTCATCAGGACGAAAACTCAGAAGACAGAAATCTTCATAATTTTAATTTGATACTGTGGTACTCAAATATTACAAATTAAAATTACAGCAGATTAAGTCGGCACAATAGATGGTACCCCGGCCGAGGTTTGAAGTGGGTACCTCTCGACCACGAAGCGGAGAAGAGAGCATTACACCGCCACTTACTGAGACACATGTTGACTTTGTTTTTCCGTGTAGCGGTCTTCATAAGCCTTGCAGAAACGGCTTAAGCTGAGAGATCCCAGCCGCAGGTGATGGACATGATTGGTTTAGCCGCTAATACTTGCACGAGACAAGTACAGTTGATTACATTGCTGTTTGGCTTGTGTACTATAAATAATTTACATTTCTGGAGCATCCAGTTGATTTCCCAGTAGTATGTGATCTGGTTTAATTTGTATTTGCATTTATATGAAGTTCAAAAATTGTCTGCGTGCCTGTACGCTTTCTTTGCAGTGCACATGTAACTAAAAACTGTTCTGAGAATCCCATAAATACAAAATGTAGAGTTACTTCTAGAAAAAGCAATTTAAAAAGTCATGTCTGCAAAGACGTATGAAGCCCGCACTTCGAGAGTATGTGAATTAAATTGTCTGAAAAGAAGTAATTTGAAGCGTATGCAATGTAACATCGAAATTATTGTGCTTTGTATTTATGAAAGGTATTTCAGCAGTAGGCCTAGAGGGTAGGTTAGTTAGTATAACTGAATTTCAGAGCGTTTTGAAGTTGTCACTGAATGTGCTCGAAAAGTGGTTTTTGTTTTTTTCTGTGAAGAGACAGTTTGGGAGGGGAATCTAACTATTTTCTATTCCGGCATTGCATTGGAGTGTGAAGAAGGAGGGGAAGAGATTACGTGGGGAAGGAGAGAAAATAAGGCGGAAAATTAAGTAAGCGAAAGTTATGCTGGACATGACCCAATCCAATTTCAGAAGAAAAAAAAAATGTTTTTATTTTATTTTATTTTTTTACAGATTTCTAGTATTTTGTCTTTGTTACCTAAATTGTGTAATGAGATAGACACTAAAATAAAGAGTGAGATTTTATAGGATATTGGAAACACTGCAATAGACCGTGGATTTTATACGCTTATTAAACAATTTTTCAAGTGTTTTTTTTTTGCGTGGAACTACATTTATACATACATATTTTATTACATTCTGTGGATCCATAAGGTAGTCAGATGAAAATAGAATGTGGGAAAAAGTCATAATAATAATAATAATAATAATACAATACATATAATAAAGTACAATCCATACTATTATATAAATTTCACAAAATACAAACAAAGGGTTCACCTAAAGTAATATGTTACAAATAAATCTACACATTACATACAAAAGATAAATTATCACTTATTTGTAAACAACAGAAATTCATCGACAGAGTAAAAGGAGTGTGTAATTAAGTATCTTTTTAATGCTACATTAAATTTCTCCTTATTTACAAGATGTGTGAGACACGTTTCGGCCTCACACTGCAAGAAACAAACCACAGATGAAACAATCTAATGCGTAGTTGCGTGTTACGTAACGGGCAAATGTATAGAACTACAAAATACTTTCTGAAGTTTTATGTTTTATTATTTTTGGACTAAACTATACAGCGAAAGTAACACTTCGTTCTTAACGCAAGTGCATCGTACGATTTGAGGTTTTCACAGCGGTGAGTCTGAAGATTTCTGTCTGCTGGGTTGTTGCGCCACGTAGTCTGGTAGATTTCCACCGACGTTTCAGAGGTCATACTGCCTTCGTCATCAGGGCGATGAATGTGCATTGATTACGGAGATACAACGGACCTGATGATTGCCGAATCCGGAACGAATGCTTGAAACACAATGGAGTAGTGTGTGTGAAAGTGACGATGGTGTCAGATATGAAGTACGAGGCGCGTCCCAAAAGTAAGTTTCCCACTCGTCCCACAGCTAGCAAACCTTATATTGCGCGAAGCGACTGTGCGTACGTGATAGAGCAATGACGTAGCATGGCGCATGCACTAACGGAACTTCCCGCGTTCTCACA
>NW_019059894.1:1133160-1151519 GCF_000696155.1 Zootermopsis nevadensis
GTGTAGTTGCTTACTGCCTCCATCATCGGCCCCGATGGTGGAGGCAGAAAGCACCTCTGAAACGTCGGTTTGCTTCCAGCAGACTATACAGCGCAGTGTCACAAGGCCGTCGTCCTAATCGTTGCAGTGAGATGCAGAAATATCTCACAACTTCACGTTTACGTTAGACTCCAGGTTGTAATAGTAAAAATGAGACGGATTTCCGGGCGTGATCGTGTGGTTAGCACAATTAATTCCTGCACTTAAAGGCTCAATATTGAATTTGTTGCAGTCATGCGTTGCTGGGCAATTTTTTTTTCAATTTTTTCTACCCCTCTCCCCTTAAAACGAATGTTTCAGAACCCGACGATCTTCCCCCAGATCCATCTTAATGTTATCCTCATATCTCCGTCTCGATCTTCCAAGTGGACGTTTCCCAAGAAATCTCTGTACTACGCTGCATGCGTTCTTTGCACGAACCGAACGTGTCCTTTTGTCCGTCCGCATGCGTCATCTTCGAAACTGTTACTCTTTTCTTGGTTAAATTGACTGTCGACGATCTACAGTATAAGTCGTCATCGAATTTAATTTTGGTCAGTATCGGTGCAGTACCAAAGAACCCCTTCACGTGAAGTACAAATCAAACGCATTAGCTTTTGTTACCTGCGATTCGTAGTACAAAAATGGATATACATTGGGAAAAACGGAGATCCTTAGGATTTAAAACTTTTGTTTGTAAAAAAATGCAATTTAGGGAACAAATACTAAGTAGGCCTATAGAGCTAATAAATATATGTTGTCTTTATTTTTGAGTTTTTCGGTTACGTGAATTTTTTTATTTTTATTTGTAGTGTTCTGTCTGACGACAGGTCCATATGAACAGGATCCTTCCATCCTTTTCTCGGACTGGGACCTGTTCATATACGTTCTTGGCAGATGATCCAGAAGTGGTTTGCCATTGCCTTCTTCTGTGTGTGAATGGAGTAATTGTTGGGATGCCACGGAGGAAAACTCCGTGTTGTCTAGACCACGGCCTTGCCCAACACAAGTTATAAATTCGGGCACCGCCGGGAATCGAACCCGAGACCCCAGGATTACAAGGCCAGCGTTCTAACCGCTAGACCACCGTGGCAGATTTACGTGAATACGAAACGAAATAACGAACATAAATTGTCTCTACGGTGCTGTATCCTATATGAATATGATTAGCTATGCAATAATAGACTCTTATCTGCATTAAATGACCAGGAAGTCCAATTAAGTGTGCAAACTCGCATAACTAATTTGGGAAAACGTGTGTAGATTTTTCTATTCTTGTTGTTCTTAAGTTTCTCTATTATCAGTATGGACGTTCGTATTATATAAGAGTACATTAATTTGTTCTTAACTGATTAAGTTATTAGGTAAGCAGTAATTTAATCTGAAATATATTCCCATGAATTGTTGTCATCCGGCTTACAGTTCTTCAATGTTTTTTCACGTGGTGGAAAGAAAAACGAAGTTTAGTGTCGCCAGGCACAGCGGATTGTGTGTTTTTATAAAGAGGTGTGGCTGTGTTGTAATTTTTGTATGTATAGGCATATAAATTATCGTTAAGCTTTCGTTTGTGTAATTTGCGTATTAAACATGCGCGAGTTCGTACGAAAATCAACAAACAATTTAGGAATTGAGTGACAAATAACGGTGGGTTACGATGTTGTTATTGTCGGGTTTGACACTGTCTAGACTCGTAGGTAAATAACCATTATTTCGGAGAAACATACTGTCAACATCTTCAAAGCTGAAGTTGGTCTTTCGCCCTGAAGATAAGCTTAATTTCTGAAGACGAAACGTTTGTATATACCGACTAGACAGCACAAGAACAACGTCATCATTATCACCGCCGTGAGAAACTCACATCTCACCAAACACGATTGAAGTATCTGTTTTGAAAATCGCTGTAGCCTGTTACGAGTTTAACAGAAACAGCAGATGATTGAACTGGATTGATCAGTACCTCACAGCTGTTACCAAATCTTGAAATCCATTGCTCAACGCGTAGACAGTAGTGCAGTTCGCAATTTCACGCTCGGCTATCAGTTGAGAAACCTTTTTTTCATGTAAGACTGCAAGCCACGTGGTTACCTCGCATAGCGGAGATACGTAGCTGAGTACTACCTAGACCATTGTGAGATAAGGCATAAAATGCCATGTTACGTGTTTGGCATCTGCTGATTGTAGTGGACAGCTCACGAACTGGTGTGCCGTTAGTGGACGACGAAGTTCAGTTTTACGTAGAAGTGTTCTTGATATGCGTTGTTACGACGTTTCTGCAAAGGCTAGACCTGCGAGGGGTGTTCAATAAATATACTCAGAATGATATTTTTGTAAAATGTTTGAAAATCTTGAAGGAACTTTTATTTATGGTTGGTAGCACTGATAGGCGTGAGCCTGCGTCTGCGTGTTTGTTTTTGCTTGTGATGTGATCTTGATCAGAAGCTATGCCTATCTCGACTCCGAAGTTACATATCCATCGTGATGGATGCTCAAGCAGAACAACGCACCGCACTTGAATTTTGTTACCGATTAAAGAAAACTTCAAGCGATGCATAAGATTTGTTAAAAGAGGCTTAAAAGGGGAAGAGATTTCGCTTAAGTCAATGGCAGTTAGGTGATTCTAAGAATTCAAAGGCGGTCGGTCGGGCGGGCGGAAGTCGTTCGAGAAACTGGGCGGGCCGCGAGCTCCTTCGACTGCAATTGACGATGTGACTGTAACCACCACCTCGTATAGTGCGTGAAGACCGACGAGCTACCATTAGACAGTTGTCTGATATGCCCAGAACATCCGTAGGGAGTGTACTGTCCACAGATCAAGAGAAAATCCCTGCAAGGTGAAGTCGTTTCTGGTGCGGTGCGGGGGGAATGTTTACTATCAGGTGGACTAGAGGGCTGCTATTGGTGGGAAGTGTGATACGTCAGAGTTTTACGCTACTACACACAGACTGAAAACATCAAGCCGTTAAGAGTAGCGTGTAGTGAGTGCACCTGTACTGTGTTCTGTGGGTGTTGTGATAATATTCTAGATTAAGTCACTGTGACGCTGTGAGGTAATCTTAAAGCTGTACCCATTTGAACACATGAAAGCCTGTCGTCTGTTGTTCGTTCAGTGGTTGTGGAACGAATGCTTTTAGGATGAGTCATCACTCACCGCGAAATCTTGCGCATGCGCGTTTAACTAATTCCTAGCAGGGATTTTCTCCTGGTCTGCGGACTGTACACACTATCATGAAGGATCGTTTGATAGAGTCCCGTATCTGTGCGACATGAATTCCTCGGCTTCTGACGCCCGAGTAACAAGCGAAACGTGTTGAAGTCCGCCAGCTGTGGAAATCTTGAGACGTGGGTTAGGTTATATGATGCAGCAAAGCACCCACTGGGTCTCTTCAAGCTTACCCAAGACCAGAAAAAGCTCGTGTCTCTCAGTCAACAGTTAACGGTTATGGCCGTAGTGTTTTTTGATTGTCGTGGAATGATTTACACGTACAAAGTACCAGCTGAAACAACTGTTACTGGGGCTTACTACTGTTACTGTTCTCAAAATCCTCGTGGGCCACATCGGCAGAAAACGACGGGAGCTTGTTGCTGGGCCCTGGATGCTTCGTCATGACAATGCCAGACCACACGCTGAGAACATTCTCACACAGTTTTTGACAAAGGCATTCAGTGTATCTCCCTCCCTCCCTCCCTACGGCGCCTTGTGACTTTTTGTTGTTGTTGCCTACACTGAAAGGACAGCTTCGAGGACAGCGCTTCCATATCACATGCTGCAGTCGGAGCTGCGGAAGCCATTTTAAAGACTCATAAAATGTCTTCAGCCATGTCAGTGATGAGTGGCAAAAACGCTGGAATAAGTGTTTTGCTTTAAGGGGAGTCTGTTTTGAAAAGTAATGGACTTATAATGATTCAGAATATGTTAAAAAGTCATACTCAGTCTTTATTGAACAGCCCTCGTATTAATGTTGTACGTGGTAAAACTGAAATGGCATTCCAGTGGCACATCGTGCTATATCTGATTAGGACAAAAGATCAGTTTTATTAGCTTTCTTTTGTCGATGTAATGGATGATTGACGCGGAATTTGGGCGTGAAAATAGTACGGTGTAATCTGGTAGCAATTTACCGACGTTTCAGAGATGCATGCTGCCTCAGTTATCATTGACGTAATGGTAGAACATTTCTAAGCACGTCAGTCAGTTTCTACGAGATTACACGGCAGAACGCGGAATACGGGCATCTTAGACGTAATATTGAATCCAACTGGTTAGTTGGTTCATCCTCAGTTTGTGATAATCTGTTTGGTAAATCCTGTCATTTGATTTAGTGACTGCCATCGCTGGTATAAATTCTCGTCAAATGAATTGCTCTCGTAAACTTCTTAAAACATTCCATTAGCTTAATTTACAAGTCGCTGCGAATGGAATTAGCGAAGTTCGCAGTTGAGTGGTAGTGCAGAGTGCGAGAGGATGACGACGTATCAGATAGAAGACAGTGAATGTAGTTCAGAACACGCGTTCTTTACTGTGTCACATCATTCGCTTTGACGTTCCTTTATTATAGATGAAGATATCTTGCGAATATTATTTCGTGTATTCATCACGTCGGGCAATCTGTGTGCTGCACGCTTGTCTGTACTATTGTTCCGTTTGTGTAACGCGAAAAAAATTTGAAATTATGTTCTGACGGTGGCGACTCTGGTAGTGAGAAATGTAAACGAGGCTGTGGCGTGTTTAGCGGGAGGCTGTAGTCAGGCGGTTTGGTTTTCTGCTTCGCTGTTACGCATTTGGAAAGGTTAGGAACTCCAGTACGCAATATGGTAAGCATTTCCTGCTAGTAATTTGCTGTCTACAGATTGTTCTTGATAAAGGGCAACTGGTATTTCATTATGATACACAATCCATGTTACTAACAAGTATCAGAATAAAGACAGTGACGTCAACCAATAATCAGTTACATCGCTCATCAAAATGGAGGATTGGAGCGTTACACTTCACGTTTCTAATCTTACAGTATAATTAGGATGCTAGATATGTTTCCTAAATTTTGTCGCTCATTGTTTATATTTGTTCATTTCGGTTAATTAAGGGTCGTTTTACTGAAAGGTCTGAATTAACTGTAAAGGTATAATAGGCCTTTAATTTCTTTTTTATTACAGATTTTGATTTTAATTTCTTTTACTTCGCATTGCCGATTTGTTCGGTCTGCGTGATCCATCAGATTGGGTTACTCCCTTTTTTTACATGGAGACGAAGGAAGATCCATACTTCAGAACGTTGTGATTTTTAAGACTTGCTCGAAATATTTCAACGGGCAATCGGTAAAGTCCAAAACTAAGAAAGTAATAGCATTTTGTTAACTGTGAGAGATTTGAGGTTTTCAGTTTCCTCGTTCCCCGTAGTCTTCCCTTCTTCCAACTCTTTATACCCCCCACATTCTAGCACCGCCGCTTCAGCCCTGAAGATGGAGACAGTATGTTTCTCCTAAGCTTTGGAATAAGCCGACGGTTATACAGTGTCAAAACCCAGAACTACATAATTATCTTGTTAACTGTTCAGTCGAGAGAAAAATGTCTTTGATAAGATTTGTGGTTGCTGATAAAATATACTATTTACGTCTTGCACACCGTTGCATACAACTCACTGATAGACTGTGAAGAACGCCACTAGTACAATAATAGTAACTATTAAATGTGCTGTGCTATAGTTCCATTAATTCACGTAGTCATTGTTCTGATATTCGGTTATTGGTATTGCATGTACCAATACAGACGTCACGTGTATGCGCCATGTATAAATTAAATGTCATCGAATTATAGATTGATTTGTGAATGATAAGCTGGCAGCGATGTGGGGATGAAACGGTCGTGGCTTATTTCAAGGTGCTATCTCGTATTTGATTGGAGGGTTGAGGCAGGCTTAGATATTGGCCCGCAGGGACGACCTTTGAACCCTGGACGTTCCGAATACGTTCTGCCATCTCGACAGCAAAGGTAGGCCCGTCTTCGTCTCCCTTAACCCAGTCAGAGGCTCCTAATAGGACTACGTACGGATTTGGTAAAGCTGGGCCCGTAAAGAAAGCCCACACTAAATGGATGGGACAGTTGTCAGGTATGTGCCAAGTACGGTCTTGGACCGTTCGAACGCTGCGGTCGGGGTTCGAATCGTGTATGAGGCATGGATGCACGAATTATCCTGCCACTCTATATCGCAAGGATTCGTACTTCCGCGGTTTATTTTGAAGTAGAACGGGCAAGATGGCACAGTCCGTGAAAATCCAAGATGGTACGGGTTAATTATAGTTATGTTTGTTCATAAGATTTCAAACGTTGCAAGTGAATTGGAACGTAATTAGGCCCTGTGTGCATTATGAGTTGAGGTATCTTTGCATGGTTTAAGGAAAATTGTTAATGTTTAGGTGAATCGCCCTGTAATTACGTCACTCATGCCTCTGGCTTCGTGTCTTCGTTGCGTGAGTTCAAGTGAGATCATGAATGAGGACGAATTGTTAAGATCCCGATAATGTTTGATGATTACGCCACGTACTGTGTCTAGCATTGTAATTTCTAGGCTAAACGAGCGTGCATAAGAGGCACGTAAACACATGAATTTCACAGCTATTTAAATTGAGTAGTCAGGTGGTATCAAGGTTATGCACGCCCACGGTTAGAGTTATGACATTTGAATTAATTACCACTAGACGGAGTGGCAGTCTACGGAGTGTTCGGAGCGTAGAGGTTGTTGAGCTGTGTCTGTAAAGCAATAAAGATAGGCAATTATAAACGTTTAAAACAGTAATTACTGCCAATTAATTTTCATTGCCTGCAGTTTATCTGGAAAAAAAACTGGCTTGGGAATACTTTATATTAGTAACATAACCGTAATCTATTTTATTAATCACATTTATTGTTTGAATTTTCTAATTTTTATGAGTGTTTTGGAGTATCCCAACAACGCTATGCCTTTTTCTGGGAGGTTGTGCGTGCGTACATCGTAATGATTGCGTGCTGTTAAATTCACGTGTAGTCAACATCAATTTGGAAAAGGAGTTCAGAGTAGGGGAGTGAATATATGGATGATGAGATTTTAAAGACTGAAACGGACAAAGAAGGAAACAAAAACAATGAAGGAACAAGACA
This sequence comes from Zootermopsis nevadensis, assembly GCF_000696155.1. The sequence goes on from NW_019059894.1 coordinate 1,140,310, forward strand.
ATTGAAGGAAATTGTGATGAAAAGGAAGAACGAATGATGGGCGGGTAAAGGTGTATGAATAAACCCAAAAGAATGGAAACGACTTCCAAATATGAAAGGAAATTAGAAAATAAATGAATAAATATAATGAAATTGACTAACAAATAACGGGAGAAGATAAAAGGAAATAAATAATTTTAGTCGTCCGTGTTGTTATTTTCCGGTGACACCCGAAGTATTCGGTACGGTTTTAGAAATACATTAGACAAATATATTTTTTGTTTACAGAATTGTCGAAAAGTCTGAAATGGCGCTCAGAGCAGCAGGAGAAGTGAACAAGTTGAAATTCTCCTTGTAAACAGTTAACAGTATTGAGTTGGCATGGGGCCTACGTTAGTTGGAAGCCGTTTCCCATGGGAATCGATAAATGTCTGCCGCACCCGTCAAACAGTTTCGGGAGAGGCTTGAGGTATTATGTAACGTATCGTGCCCTCATCTCTGTGTTGTTGAGCGTGGACATAAGGCTGTATAATTTGAACGAAGTTGCTGTTTAGTTTGATAATCTGTTTTCTGAGAACGTTGCATTATTTCTGTCGTTGAATAATGGTGAGTTACAAGCAGTGGTGTGCCTGGATAGTCCAGTTAGTATAGTGTCGTGGCCGAGTTAGACTTTCGGTAAAAGCAGGGATTTTTCTCTACGTCACCACGAACACGCGTGTTGTGTTTAAGACTGGTGATTCGTTTTCAGACAGCAAGTCTTCCACAGGAAATAATGTAATTGTTTTTCGTGATTTTGAGCTTGGTTTTGCATTTTGCTGATTTTCGCAAACTGATTTGTGAGTGACAGACTACGTCCTAGCAGACCTACCCACAAGCCACGCAGAATGTTTCACGTGCTATCTGCAGTGTCGAGTTCAGTTCGTCTGGCAAACGCAACCCAACGAACGCGCAAACTCATTCAGGCCATGGTGCAAGGTCGATATAAAAAAATATGATTCTCAGCTGGTGATAAATTATTCGTTTTTAAAGAATCACGGTTGTCACAGAAGACCCTGACCTGAGCTTTTTAAATTAATTTCCCACTTTTCACACCTCATTTTATAAAATACATTTTAATAGTTTCCATCTACGCCTAGGTCTGCTTGAGGTTTTCCGGCCAACATTTGTCTGTTTTTATATTTTGAAGATGCTTGTTAATTATTTCCAGAACAAAGTATGCTTATTAAGGTTATAAATTCACTCCCGAAATATTGAAATTTTGAAAAACGTCAGAGGTCTACAGCTCTCACAGGTTTGGCTCTCTGACACGTTCCAGTTCATAATTAATTAAGGATTATTAGTCTTTCGTACTTTTTTAGAATTCCCTGGACGGGGAGACCACCTCATCGCACTGTCTATAAGACGACGCAAAACAAGTAATTTATGGAAATCCGTTCAGACGTTCTTGAGTTCAATATGTAAGGACGGACGGGTGGAACGGAACGATTTTAACGTACGCTCTGAGCTTTTGCGAACGCGCACACAACCATTTCGCTAGGGGCATTTAGGCCTGCGGTTACAGTTTTAGAGAAGAACTTGTATCACGCGGCCATTGCACTAACAAATCGTATTGAAATAGCCTCATTCAGCGTTTTGTGCCGTAAGTTCTCGCTTGCACCTGCAACTGTTATGTGGGATTGTCAATATTTTTGAAAGCTAAGCGACTAATGTTGAGGAAGCGAAGACGGAATCGCTGATGGCGTATCTCGCTAGACTCGCGGGTGCAGCAAACAGGCTACTGAACTACAGCGAATGAATTAGTCGCGGCCTGAAACGAATATATTGGTAAATTAACCCCATGTTACTAGCGTTTAATGTGAATCTAGTTGCAGTGTTTGTTACAGAAATTGCTGATGCCTCTTTGTTTTCCATGGGAATGTGGTTTATATTATTCTGAAGTATAATTGCTTGCTTACAGTAGTTCAGACCCGTTAAACATCTCTTTAAATAAGCAAATTTCAAATTGATCATCGTAGTTTGATGAAAGAGAGAAATATTTTTATTAATTGTTTCCCTATTCCGTTTCTCTCTTACAAAGCTTCGGTTTAGAGCAAATTTAACATCGCCCTCGGCCTTTGGTGTTACTAATCAGAGCCGAACTATGTTACAAGTTACATGTTGCAAGTAACATGAAATGTTTTAAAAATGTGGCACAGCGCACCGAAATGATTATGGTTTAGGGTGTCATTAAAGCCCTGATCCATCAAATGTGGATCTTTGGTGCGGAAAGCACTGATTTTGTTTTCGTGTGGACAGAAATTTAAAACATCTGATACATAAACCAAATATCGCCTTTGGCAGAACATGATGCAAATGGAAAACTGCTGTTGGCGTATGATTCCTGTATTCGCCTTACAACATTATACACGCATTGCTCTACAACCGATTCGAAATGAAACCCTTTCAAGGCAGATCCGAGTTTGGGGAACACGAAAGTCATACTGGGCTAGTATGGTTGTTCGATCACTTTTTTTTTTTGGATCTTGTTGACAAGTCTTTGCTTTCTGATAAACCAATAAATAGATTTCTGCAGCCACGTGTTCCAACAGCGTCATCTCACTACTTTGTTGGTTCTTGCTGCATGTAAACAACAGTTACTCTCTTTAATATGCAGACCCCGCGTCTGTAAAGTATTTTAACATTGGTTAATCGTAATGTCGTTTTTGTGGGATGTTTAATTCTTGAGAGGCGTTTTTAATATTTCCGAAGTTTTTGCTCTCCTCAGAGAAGATCTATTTTCATCGACAAATGGTCCTATGTTGTTATGGCGCCGAACAAGAAACGTGCTGGAGACAAAAGCTTTTGTGTACTAGGTCATCATTTAGCAGTCAAGGGGTCAGACCACGTATTGGCCCGTTTCGGACTTATTCGTCCAAAAACCTCTTTTAAACCACGAAGTCCAGCGGCACGTATATATACCACATACCTTACCACAATATAATTCCGAATTTAACCCTGTGTGTAAATGGGTTTCGTACGGTTCTCGGTGTAAACAGCGATTATTTCCTGAAACAGCGTTCACCAGTTGATTTTTGTAATGGAGACGTGTTTTCTTTGCGGTAGGAAGAGTATTTTTAAACATGCATTAGATGGTATCCGGCTTCAAAGGCTTAACGGTCGTCTGTCAAGTGTTGAATCCAATTGGTTTTCATTCATAATTCATCCAAGTGTGTCTATTTCACTCTGCTAAACTTGTACGTGTTGTTCTTTTGCGTGTTGTATTCAGCCAATTGTGGTTTCTACAATTTACCCTTGAATAAAATATATGATTATAGACAAGCCGGACAGTAAATTATAATCTCTTTCAGAACTGTTCCTCACTAATGTCAAGCACTCTTTGAGTACCAAGTCGTGACAGTTTGTGGTCTGTTGTGTTGATAATTTGACGTGGCGAGTAATAAGTACTGTTGTGCTTTTATATTGTTGATCATCCCACTTTCTAAAGGACCGGTAATTACCACCTAAACAATAAAATAATTCACTACAAACCACTCTGTATAAATTCCAGTCTCTTAATTTTATTGGGAATTATATTTCTTTGTTTTATTGGTGTCGTAATTACACAGTGGTGCAAGCATAGAAACTTTATTACGGATTACAGACACGCGCAGTTTCGTAGCTGGGTAATAGAGCAGCTCTGTTACTTTCTAATTAAAACTAACAGTATCTAATCTACGAAGGAATGGTGCCCCGTATATCCCATGCACCTAAGCTGAGAGTCGTAATGTTACTAGCAGATGTCAGGTTCCCAGCTGAAATGTGGGTTGTACTGATGGAGAAATTTTCAAACGGCCGATATGCGTGTTTTTTCTAGTGTGTGATCTTCTCTAGGACGTTGGTTTAGTGATCAGGGTTGCTTTTGTGTTTATGCCACGCGCATGTCAACGTTGAGACAATAATTGTAGGGTATTTTACGTCTTGTGAAGTCCATTCCGTTATCAAGTAATAATATTTACCACCTTATACAAACGTGGTACGTGTTTAATCCTGCGAAGGTATTACTTATTCATATCAGTAAACCCTACGTGGTTCGGCCATTCGCCGTCCTCAAGAGTAACTGAGTAATTCAGATTTAAGACACAAAGTTTACATTGTTTTGTAACAATCTGTTCTTTTATGAACTGTAATTTTCATTGTCTTAGACCGGTTAAATTATAAATTCCTGTTAATGACGTTTTAATTTTCTTTGTTAGTCTAGTTCCTGTAATTTAATTTCTAAAATTCCTTCGTGTAGAACTCATAAAAACATAGTGCGGGGGGGGGGGGGTCCGGGCATTCCAGATTCTTGTTTTATTTTGTATGTAAAAGTATGTGTTAGAAAATATTTGATGAAAGTTTGTACTTCCACAGTACTAATTTAGGTATCTAATATAAGTGTTACAAATTATGAATTGTATATTAAGTTTTCTTAAGCAGTGTACATGTCCGGTTCTGGGAAAATGTAATCGAAAATCGGGGGGTACGTAAAATAAAAATCCTTTTCCGAAAAGTTAATTTGTGAAGTTTACAGAGTCTAGTTATGTATGCATTACTGAGTTAATATATTACAGCGTCTTCCCTGATAAGTGTCTTCAAACGATATTTTTTTTTTTTTGCAAAAAAATTTTAGTACACGAAAATTCCAATCACATTCATGTTTTCGTGTGTTTTTCTCATGTTTTTATCCTCTTTTTCACTTTTCTCTTTGCCTTTTTCAGCTTCCAAGTTTCCTTAGTTGTCAGTACAGCTGTTTTCGGACTAACGTTTTATTTTTACCCAACGTCATGTTCCTTAGATCCCAGGTTTATATCTCGGCCCGGAGTCCGGCTATCCTGATAGAAACATCTTTTGGTTTTTCTCAGTTACTCTAGAACCTAGTGCATTTCCCGCTCATTTCTTGCGTTCCACATATCCACCATCCCTCACATGTGATACAAATACACCCCCCACAATGCTTCATGTAGTAATACATCCAGCGTTATGCTTTGAGGATCTTGTGCTGTGTAAAGTCTATCGACTTTCTGTCAAAGCAACTTTATACTGAAGGAATTGAAACAGTTACTCGTAAACGCTGAGAGACTCCGTTTTTGGTCTTGAGATGGCGCGGCACTCCATTCATGTGCCAGGATTTCAGTATTAATTATGAATAGGGTCTTTTCAGAGGTCCTAATTCATGATACCTGAATAATAAGACCTCATTTTTATTTAATATGACGAAATTGTTGCTTACGTCAGTATGTGATCGTTTAACTGGTGTTGACGGTTGGTGGCATTTATAATTGATATCGTGTTCCCTTTAGGACGGGACTGGAAGTATAACTGTTGGAAAAGAAGTTGGTCGAACGTTTGTTTTAGCTTGGATTAACCGTTTAGGACTCCGATCTCACGGCTGTGCTGGTCTGCATCCTCGGGGTATGTCTTATCATCACTTTGCTACAAGTAGATTTAGAAGTGTTGGGTGGAGAAGAAGAAAAAGAGTGAGGAAGCGAAACATGTAGCCAGAAATAAGAAAGGTATTAGGAAGAACGGGAATAATGTCTGTAGAAAAGAGGCAGGGGGAGAAAATGTGGTAAAGGCATGCAGGTGGAGGACGAGGCGTTAAATAAGAAAGAGAATGAGTAGGAAGGGGAGAGAAAGGAGGTACAATTCCAGAATTTGATAAGGGTACGTTGATAGGGAGAATCCGCGTTAATTGAGAGAAACTTACTAATTCTTCACCGAACCGAGATCAGATCCCGAGACCCTGAATGTGGTTCGAAAATACCCATTTGGATTTTTTTTATCAAAACTTTAGTTACCAGTTTAATTGTTGGATGTTGAGGTAGAACGGAAGTCTTTCAGATTTCCGTTACCCGGTCTCGCCTGACCACAGCAAACTGGAAGTTACGAAATTATGGGACTGATTTAAGCATTTCAGACGCCATTTTAATAGGTTTGGTAGTTGTGAAATAAAAAGCTGGTTCGTTACACTTCACTGGTATTCAAACAGTTTTCACTGATACTATTGAAATTTCGAAAGTACTGAACTGGTATAAAGCATTCACGCTGTTATAAACTTTACGTTTATTGGGTTATGGTGAAACGAATGCAAATAGCACAATTTCATATGGATTTTTATCGGTACAGAATTAATCGAGTGGAAGAAGTAGATAGGCGCACGTTTACATGTTGGACGCGAATAATTTTGTCCGATTCGGTGTGGATAAAGACCTACTCGCAGCTTCCGATACTGTCACGTTGTGTTAGTTTTGCCATCGTATACGAGTTGGGTGCTGGCATTCCTTTCACGTGATGTAACGGATTTTTTATGAGTTCATTTCACAAAATATTTAACGATAGTGCGTGCTGGCGACATTACTGAACAGTTTTCGATTAAATTTGTTGTTGGGGATCCAATATACCAGTAATTATGATCTTTATATGAAGTGAAAGTAGAATTCCTCAGGAACGGACAATTTCACTATTTTGGAGAGGCTTATAGGGTTGCTATTAGCCGTATATCTTAAGCACAGTAATTACTATTTGAAATATTTATTTTGATATTTAACGATATTGGTACTGGAGCAAGTAATTTAATTTTACTAAGTTTTAAATATGTAGTGTGGTTAAATTTTCTGCAATGGATTTATATGTGTAGTAAATGGACCTTAAGACCAGTTAGGTAAGAACACTGCATGGAGCAGAGCCCTTTTTGATAAGCTGTTAGTTGCTCTTTTATGTTCACGCCATGTTTACAGGCGCGAATTATTGAGGCAGTTCAAATTTATTTCTAAGAGATCGTAAAGTTAAATATTTTAATCAGAAAATCTCATGATAGACTCTGTCCTTTGCCTCTTCATTCTACACATTCCTCACTATTTATTCTAAGAATTAATAGAACGTAGTACAACTAAATGTCATTTATTTTCCTCGTATTAAAACGTAGTGTGTAAAGGTTATTTAAACTAATGGTCTAATAGCTTCAGGATGTAATGAATTCAAATGGTATGGCAGACCGTTAAATCTCTTACCATGTTGTGATCACTTACTATTATCGCATCTGTTAACTTAGTGACGTTTCCGATTCGCGTCACAGGTCAAAGTTGATCCCGTTTACAGCACCTTAATGATTGCCTCACAACAGACACATTTAAGTTGGTTGGTTGTTTATTTTGCGGCGATGAATTTGTTACTGAGGTTATGGTCCAATGAGCGAGGCGACAATTGATGAATTGGGAGACGTGTTGAAGGAAAGAAAGAAAGAAAGAATGACAGCCTGGTCTAATCATGCTAACAGTCAGTAGCGGTAGCATTTCAGTCTTGTTTATATTCATAACGTACAAAGTTCGAATCTTGACCAGGTTTCCGTCTATACTGACAGCTTTTTAGGTGGACTCCTAGTCTTCTCTGACGATTTCTGGGAAGAAATGAAAGTAGACCATGTCGGTCTCCCACAACACAAACCATTTCGTGCACATTCATGATTACTTTCATCTCATTCGACCATTTTTTTTTCTGTATTTGAAATAAATTCAGTAAATTCTTCAGTAATACGTTCTCGAATTTGTCTCGTGGTATTTAGGAAAGCGACAAAAGAGTCATATTTGCCGGGATTCGAACCGGATACTGTGCCATTTCGCTTTTTGATTCTGACGTTACATTTTTAAGAATTTGGAGAAAAATATTTTGGAATATTTCGATATACGTAGTTCTTAGGCTCCGAACTCGTAGGTTTGGAGAGACGTAATTGTGTCTGAACCTTAGCGATTAATTATAATCCCTTATTTGATAATTGCATGTTGTTGATTCGGATCTTTACTTTGGAAAGAATCACCAGCGAATTTTGATTCCATTTTTGTATTCAGCGCGTACCGTATTCTCCCAGCCTCCGTCTACACAGCACGATTAAGTTCTCATCATTAAAGCCCAAATGATAAATGGAACCAGAAACTAGTAATTTCTCATCTGACGTTCATTAATTTCTTACTCTTTCCTGTCTGCGGTGGACTAGTGTGGGAAGTGGAGGCTTTCCTCTTTGAGGCATTGCAAACAGCGAGAGCGATGCAGTGAAGAATCTGTTTCGAATGTAACAAATTCACGTTTTGAAGAAAACATAATTAAATTGTCGGGAACGTTGATGGTTTAAATACATAACGTCTATTACACGCGTTTTGATCTCAGCATATTATCCACAGATGTGGTTCATTCATCACATTGCCTGAAGGATTGAATACTAAGTCAATATTGAATGATGTAATAAAGCACCAATTTGTAATTGAAAGTCTCGAATTAATGAACAGTTTACACGCCACAATGTTTTTGTCCTTTCTTTTGCACAACAGAAACAAGGAAAATATGTCATGTTTATCTGAAATTCTACAGAGCAATTAGATTCTGTGCTTCAGAACCAAATTAATATGTTAACAAATTGATTGAGAGGAAATAGTATTTTTTTATTTTAATGTTTAGCATCGATAATCTTGCGTTTACGTTTATCTACTTTTTATTTAAAGTGCTGCGAACACCTGAACATCGAATGATATGATGAGTAGTGTTTATTGTTTTGGAAAGGATTTGGAAACAAGTGATATCGCCAGATTTAAGGCACAGCCCTGGTACTTGGACTGAGGGAAACAAGGCAAATCGTATTCAGGTATAACCGGTCTCCAGGCTGAGATTTTGAACGCGGAACCACTCGGCAGTGAACTGTCTTCGGCGTAATTGACGTAAAGGCTAGTTCTGCGGGAGGAAGACCTATAGAAGACTTGGCTGTTGTGCCGTGTGCTTTCACGTTGTGGATAATTCCTTGCGTGACTATTCATGCCCCCGATATCACACGTACGTGATTACTGAAGCGTAATTAACCGTGTATAAATATTTAATTATGCGTTGTGGTAGGTTGTATCAGTTTACATATGTTATCTATCGCCAGAAAGTAACAATTATGAGGGTACAACATTAATATAGGCTAAAAGCAATGACGAAATAAATGGCATAGTTATTTATGTATTGTCTGTTTTGAATAAGATATTTTGACGTAAATACGTCTATAAGGAAGGGTCATTCGGCAAAAAAGTGTTACGAAAAAGGGAAACGAAAAGGTGTAACTTCATTGTTATGTTACCTAGGAAACGTCATCTGTTTACTCGGCATTGTTGTGTTACATTACTGCCGTCAACAATCCGCTTTCGTTATTGCGGAAAGAGCTGAGCTGTGAATCGATTGTAGAAGTGCGTCGTGGAGTAGATAATTTTGTGCTGGTAAAAACTTTTTAAAATATCACAAGTACTTATCTTATATAAGAATTATTACATTACAGAGACGTATTTACGTCAGATTCAACGAAACTTTTTTATTTTATGAAATTTATGTATTGAAAATTGTATAATGTTTAAGAAGAAGAAGAAATCTACTGCTTTAAAAACGACAGAATAGATGTCTGTTTGGTTTTCTTCTTTTCTGATAATAAGTTATTGTATAGCTGTAGAACTGTAACAATTCCTCTCTTAACGGTTAAGCTCCGCTCCCAGTTTGAGTTCATTATTCTTAAGGCAGGCGGTACATTTTTCACCACACGGTGTGTTCCGCGCTGATGTTATGTTTTATTTTAGTACAATTTATTTTGTTTACTGTTTTGGATGTTAAAGTAGCAGAACGCATTGTAAATAGGAAATGTAGAGGTTTACAGTAACTTTATGTGAAATTTTACTTGGCCTATTGTTTCCAAAAGATATTTAATTTAATTATAGACTGTCAAACTAATTAGATATCATAAACGCTGCGTTGTAACTACGCATCTCTGCCATCCTGAATTGGGCTTGATCTTTCGCGTGACGTGGCAAGGTTTTTCCCTTGCAAATTCTCTTACATCGACATTTTGTGTCGTGTGATGCGTCAGACACTTTTCGGCCAATGTTTTGCCATCTGTGTGTGTTTAATACGTTACATGGACCTACTAAAACTGTCAGTGAATCGCCACTTGCAGTGCTAATACATGTAGAAAAGCAGACCTCAAGTCTACCGGCTTCTTTTTGCATAATTGATCACTGTAGAGGTCTATCAGAAGCGATCTAGAAATATACTTTATTTATAACAGCCACTGAAAAGGGAACAGAATGCCTTAGTAGATTTTCCATAGTTAAAAAAATTATGATATGTCAAAGGATCTAGTAGGGCCATGTGGAACGAATGGAGAAACATCGACTACCAAAAAATTTCTTTAATATTTAACGAAGGGAAATCAAGAAAAGATGACAAATCATTTCCAAGGGGGAAAAGATCAGTGAATATAATCCTTGAATTTTATGATGACGATGGCTTTAACAACATTTTTCGCCAGTAGATGCACGCTAAGATTCATTCACTCGTCACTAATCTGTCTCGTTAACTCGACCTTTGGCCGAATTTCTGGAATCCTGGTTCTAAAAATTCAGAAGTTGTGTATTCAGAATTTTTTATCGAAGCAATAAGGCAAAGGTGCTTTGTCACGGCTAGAAGGTCGTTTACTGCTGTGAATCAGTGTAAAACATGTTTATGTGAACTGCGTTCGTATTATTATTTATGTTTTGTTGTGCTTATCATTATTGCTATCAATATGTAAAAACCGAGCGTGAATTTAAACATACGCCAACACATTTTAATTCACATAGTAGTTTTCTTGGTGAAGAACATTGTAATATATTTTCAGTTCGTAGCGATGGGATGGACTTGACATGCTGATCAAACTGCTCTGTGATATCGTAATGGAATTTAAGCATGTTGCTCAGATCATGACACACTTAATGCCCTCGTCACAGCGTTGCCGACGAAATAAATATCGAGTTCGTCTGTTTCAGTTCTTTTACGTCCCACACGTTTTGTTACAGAGACGATGAAGGATTGTTTGTTATTTTAAGTGTTATGTACTGTTATAAAACAAGCTGGTTTTTTTATCAAAGACAGTCAACATGTAATGTTTCATTAAATCGCGTAACCATAAAACTTTTAACAGATTAAACAGTCGCTTTATATACATTTAATCTCTAAATTTTTTTAACTGGAATTATTATTCACTTATTTCATTAGCCGTGCAATGGTTCGAGCTGCAAGGCGTGGCCGTTTATAATCCCCTCCACCCTCTCCGTCTGGGTAGAGTGAAATAAGCAATATTTTCGGTGAAATTTCAGGTTCTTAGGGAGGCGGGTATGAACATAACCGTGTTCTGGTAGTTCACCGACGTCGGTCGGGGTGGATTC